>KZ308156.1:976804-1003903 GCA_000376725.2 Ladona fulva
TCGCTTTTTAATATATATGCAGAGGAAATGGTGAATGAAGCTTGGGAAGAAATAAGCAAGGGAGTGATAGTTGGAGGGAAAGTGGTAAAGTCAGTAAGATATGCAGACGACAAAGCTATTATGTGCGATTCCGAAAGGGGTTTACAAATACTAGTAAATGCACTAAACGATAAGGCAAGGTAATATGGAATGAAAATAAACGTAAGTAAAACTAAAGTAATGAGATTCACTAAGGGAAAGAAGGCTAAATTAACGATCAGGGTGGATGGGGAAAAACTAGAGCAGGTGGACAAATTCTCGTACTTGGGTAGTGTTCTATCTTGGGATGGGAGGTGTGGAGATGAGATTCGAAAACGAGTAGCATTGGCCAAGGAAGCTTTTATGAAGCAAAGGGAATTAATGACAAAGGGTCTCGATAAAGGAATCAGGAAAAGATTGGTAAAATCCTTGATATGGAGTGTTTTGCTGTATGGGTGTGAAACATGGACCTTGCGAAAAGAGGACATCAAAAGATTGGAGGCATTTGAGATGTGGGTGTGGCATAGAATGGAGAAGGGTGGATAGAAAAACAAACATAGAGGTGCTAGAAATGGTTGGGGAGGAAAGGGTTTTAATTGAAGTAATTGAACACCGACAAAAGAAGGGTCAGATATTGAGAGGAGAGGGATTGCTGAAGAATGTAATAGAGGGTAGAATGCAAGGGAAAAGACAGAGGGGAAGGCAAAAACAGTTGCAAAATAAATTTTTTATCTATAGAAATAGATAAACACATTTCCTTAATACTAATAAAATAGATATTTTACTACCTTCTAAACTTATGATTAAACTTCTATCATGCTTTGAATTAAGCATTATGTGTATATTTCTAATATTAAATAAAGAACTGAAAATAAATAGTTACTAAGAAATTATTAGAGGGTTGATTACATTAATATATAACCAAACTTCTCAGCACAGACAAATTTATTCAGTTAGGGAATACACAGTATTGCATTAGGAAATAAATGTATTACTTTTGAAACTTTATCTACAGACAAATCATCAGGAAACAAACAAATGAAAATAAAATGGCATCATAGATGATCAGGGGCTTAAATTAACCATGCTTTGATTCTTTCTTGATATTAGCTCCTCTGTTCATTCTTTCAAAGAATGCTGAAAGTTAACATTTAGCCAATTGTTTCATTACCTTGCTCATTGGCACATCTCTGTGAATGTGTTTATTAAAGCGATTATGCACATGCATCATATAATTACAAATATCAACAAGTTAAAGAGCAAAATATTCATGTAAATTTTCATCTTTAGCAATTCTTATTGTGAATTACTGGTCAGCCTCTGAATGATAGGGGTTACACTATATGATATGTTTAAAGCAAAACAAACGGAGGAATTAGTGAATATTGTGTCATAAATCCTTGTAACGGAATACTAACTTATGTTAAGGATTGTGTATATTTTCTGATATTCTTTGCAATTGACTTGAAATGGAAAATAATATATCTACTGAGAAAAACTTCAAGTTTTTACATAAATAAGATCAAACAAAGGTGAAGCATGTAATGGCTCCTTGAGAATACAGTGTTTTTTGCATTAAGCAGATGAGTGACATCATTCGAATAAGCAAAACTTCAGAAAGAGCAGAAGAAAGATTGTTTAGAATTTACATGTCTATTCAATAGTTTTAAGATATGTATTTTGGGAGTTCATTTAACTTATGCAGCATTTAGATAGATGGTTTACATCTAATACAACAAACCCAAGAATACAAGCACAAATTGACTTAGGTGTAAGCTGAAAGGTGGTGCATAATATCTCACCTCAGGTGGCAAAATGGTTAGGCATGACCATGATTACATAAATGTATAAATCAGGAATGGATAATGTAGTTGGTCATAAAATAGGTGGTCATCAAATAATGCTCACATAATTAGTTGAAGGATTGTATAAAGTTTAAGCAAGTAATTGTTTCCAAACTTCATGAATGAGCAATGCTAAATTATATTAAATTCTTTGCAGAAACATCTTTTGATTGGTAACAACATTTGTGACTTAAAATTTATTTACATTAATATTAAATATGTCACATGAAAAAGGTATCTATCCAGTTTTTGAAAATTTCTATATAAAATAGGCAAAGTGTTAATTAAAAGTAAAGGGTAAATTTATGTACAAAAGCAGCAAATATAATAAAATAATATACAGTGAAACCCCTCTACAAGGGACAGTCTCGGGACCTTGGTGATCGTCCATTGCTGAGGGGTGTCCGCTTAAGAGGGGCGTTTTTTAAACTCTCATATAACTTAAAGAAATGTATTTCCTAGATAAGTAAACAATATCAATATAATTACAAATAAACTTGCACACTTGATGTAATTTATATGTATAAGCATTAAACCAAAACACAAAATAAGTTATAATCTAGTAGATTAATGTTGGTAATTTGCATAAAAATTATAATTCAGGCTTATGATTTACATTTTATTCTCGAGAATCAAATTTATTCCTTCTAAAATATGAAGGGATCTCAGTTTGTTTCTTCTCTTTCAAAATTACAATTTGTTGTTCGTGATGGATTATGGCATCGCATATGATAAAGCCTATGATGTCATGCTTCCTATCGTAAAAGTCTTTTAATTTTTTCAGATTATCTAGGCCTTCACAATAAGTTTTAATGCTGTCGGCAGCTGAAATGTAAAGAAGCACGTTTTAGTTATAATTATCTATGGAATTACCAAATAAGCAAAACGATAATGTACTAACGTTCTGTTATTTCTTGATCATCCCTCTTTAATTTCGTTTGGGTCACTTATTTCCTGAATAGATTTTAAAATATCTTTTACTTCCAAACTGGTATCTTCTGTAGTTAGTTTTTCGTCTATCTTTGAGTACTCACTAGCTTCCATACTCATATTAGACAGTTTTATTAGTCCACCGAGCTTTTCTGTTTCTTCATCTACTGACCCACTATCCATGTATACTTCATCCATTTCTTTGTCTTTTGTGCCGCTAGGGAAACCAGCTTTCCTACAACAATTCTTAACTGTTGCAGGCACCACGGCATTCCAAGCATTCTTGATCCACATGATCGCCAATAAAACGTCAATACTTCTGGATAAATCTTGAGCAGATGAATGTTTTTCTAAGTTAGTGATCAAGTGACTTACAACTAATTGGCGATGCTTTACTTTTAAATTCTGTATAACGCCTTGATCCATAGGCTGCAATGTCGAGGTAATGTTCGGAGGAAGGAAGACCAATTTTACATTATCTAACTCAAGGCGAGGTTGGGATGTCGCATTATCCAAAAATAACAATATTTTTCTCTTCTGAATTTTCAGTTGTTTGTCTAAATTGTCCAACCACTTAGTCATGATATCCGTGGTCATTCGTGCTTTTGAATTAAATTTCCATGTGACTGGAAGAGATTCCATATTCACTGCTTTAAAGCACCTTGGCTTGGCAGCTTTTCCAATGACAAGAGACTGTAACTTTTCTACATACATACTGGTGCAAAGAAGAACATTCAAACGTTCTTTGCCAACTTTTCCTCCTGCACAATTTCTCCTTTAATTCATAACTTTTTTTCTGGGAGGACACAATAAAACAACCCTATTTCATCAGCGTTAAAAACGTTTTCACGAGCGTACCCTTCAACTATTCCTCTAATTTTTTATGCTCATTCAGTTACTGTATCTTCACTGACCGATGCCGGTTCGCCACAAATAGCTTTGAATGTTATTTTATGACAGATTCTGAAGCGGTCTAACCACCCGTTGGACGCTTTAAATGCACCAACATTCAATTCCTGAGCGATTTCTAAGGCTTTTTCTTGAATCATAGGACCCAAAACCGGAATTTTTCGTGACCGAATTCGTCGAAACAAGTCAAAAACTGCTTTATCAATATTAGAGCCTTTGCCGACCTGAAATACATGTCTCCTTTTATCCAAAAGTTCACTTTCACGGAAAAATCTCAAGTTTGTTTTTATTTTTTAATATTCCTGCGATTTTATTTTTTCTAACTTTAAAGTGGTCAGCAAGAACCCTCACAGAAGATTTACTGTCTTCATAGCAGTTAATAATCTCTACCTTCTCTTATAAAGAAAGAAACTTCCGCAATGCCATCTTATGGAACTGAAAACCTCAGGATTGACTGAAATGGAAACGTATGTGAGGGGACCATGTCCCATTGTAGTATGGAAGTAACACTTTGCAGTGAATGTACGCTACGATAGCAAAATCGTATTAAGTAATGAATTTGTGTCATATTGATAGACTTTTGGAACTGAGTATACCGAGCTCCATTCTACAGATCAAGAAGTGTTAGAGTGTCGCAAGGACATCGGGTATTGAAAGGATTTTGGTTGTAAAATCAGCTAAGGTGTCCGTTATCAGAGGTTACTTAATTTCCAGGGAGCAAAAAGTTAGCTGTCCGCGTCCGCTTGAGAGTGTCCAGTGTTGAGGGGTTCAAAATGTATGTAAAATGCAATACTTTTGTTCAGGACATCATGAAATTGTCCATTAGGAGTGGTGTCCGTTGTAGTGGGGTGTCCTTTAGGAGGGGTTTTACTGTATAATAAAAAATATATGTTAAATATATATAAAAAATACAACTCCTCATATGGCCACAGTTCATTGGCTCATTGGGGCAGAAGGGTATAATGAGGTTGGAGGTGATGTATAGCTCAGGTTCAACCATGCTAAGAATACTTCAACAGTACCTCCAGCCAAATAGTGAGAGTGGTATTCATCAACTGGCAGTTGGACATGGGCAGTCTGGTGAAATATTATCCTTCATCCCCCTAGCTCAAATACAATTTATCATGATGAGCTTCTGTAATGGAAATTTATCCTGTTGTAAAAGCACTACCCATTTGGAAGTCTGGGAGGTAGTGACATTACAGAGGTCCATCATGAAGTAAAGAACGACCAACCAACACTTCACAACCAACAACTGCCACGGCTTGAAGAATGAAGATCAACTCCTAGAACTACTAAACAAAGCAGAGAAGTTAAAATGGGATGTCATTGGACTCAGTGAAGTAAGAAGGAAATCAGAAGAACAGGTAATGCTCAAGGAAGAGCATATATTTTATTATTAAGGATGGAAGACTTGGCAGAGTTGGCTTCTTGACTAATAAGAAATGGAAAAATAAAGTGGAGAAAATAGAAAGTGAATCTATCAGAATATGTAAGCTCATTCACAGGATTAATAAGCATTACTCTGTTCAGATCATCCAAGTTTATGCATCAAGCAGCCAAGAAATGAAGAGGAAATTTAATATTTCTACCAGACTCTTGGTCATGAACATAAAAAAGATGACCAGTGCTATAAAATCATCATGGGTGAAAGCAAGAAGCAGATGATGCTGTAGCAGAAAAATATGGACTGGGCCAGAGATATGAATGAGGTCACCACTTGGTAGAGTTTGCAGAATGCACCAATATGTACATCATAATATGTACTTCAAGAAAAGTCCTACAAGGAAATGGATGTGGATAGCTCCAAATGGAGTAAAAAATGAAATAGATTACATATTGGTAAATGAACTCCACACAGTCACTAATTGTGAAATTTTAAACAACTTCAGAACAGGAAGTGACCACAGGATTGTTAAATGTAGAATGAAGATTAACATCAGAATAGAAAGTAAGAAGTTGGTCTCATGCAGGAAATATGTATTTTAAAATTAGAAGAAAATTGGAAAGAGTTCCAGATGGAACTAATTGTAAGAATTAGGTTTTCACCACTTCAAGAAGTAGAACTGGAAGCCAAAGTCATGAAAGTCGTGAAGGCAGTGGCAGAAGAATTGGCAAGCACACCAGGAAGACCAAAGGATAGAAAGTTCATTGAGGGAACCAGGAAAATGATGAAATAACAAAAGGAACTAAAGCACTCAGACTTGCTAATGGAAAATAATGAATATGTCGAGCTATGCAAGTCTATCAGAGTGACAATGAAGGAGGATGTGAAGAATTTTAATAAAAGAATTGTGCAAGAGGCTATAAAGAACAACAAGAGCACGAAGAAGGCCAGACAATGCCTAACAATGGGAAAGAAAGAAATCTTAGCAGTCCAGAAAGAAGATGGTACAACAACTTGCAATAGACAAGCAATACTGAGGGCAGTAGCAGAATACTTCACCAACTTATACAAGAAATGTTGAAGAGAAGAACCAAAAAGAAAGACAAAACTCAGAAAATCCCCCTTCTATTCTCGACTAGAGGCGACTGCTTTTCACCAATTCTTTTTACAGCCATTCTTGAAGAAGTTTTTAAAACTTTAGACTGGGAGGAAAAAGGCCTAAGGATCAATGGCAATGAGTACTATATCATCTGCATTTTGTAGATGATATAGTACTCTTTGCAACCAATGGTGAAAATCTAGCATCAAGACTCAAAGAACTAACATGGCGGGGCAGAAAATAGGACTCTGGATAAACTTATCAAAAATTAAAATAATGTATAATTCTTTTGCAGCACAAATGCCAATACAAATACAAGGGATACCNGGTGAAAATCTAGCATCAAGACTCAAAGAACTAACATGGAGGGGCAGAAAATAGGACTCTGGATAAACTTATCAAAAATTAAAATAATGTATAATTCTTTTGCAGCACAAATGCCAATACAAATACAAGAGATACCCTTGATCCTTGTTTAACTTACCTTGTACAACTGGTTATGAGAGGAGAGAAAAACAGAATCAACGAAGTGAATCAAAGAATTAAAGAAGGCTGGAGTGCTTTTGGACAAATTGCTGAAAATATTCTGAAGTCAACAATGACAATTATCTTGAAGAGAATGGTCTTCAACCAATGCATTCTACCAGTGTTGAGATATGGAAGTGGAATATGGGTGTTAAATGCAGCAATAATTCAGCAACTTCAGACTATGCAAAGAAGTATGGAAGAGTGTATGCTTGGAATCACAAGATGAGACAGGAAGTAAACACCTAGGTGAGGAAGATGACAGGAGTTGAGGACATCATAGATAAGGTAAGATCACTGAAATGAATGTGGGGAGGTCATGCTGCAAGAAGAAACTACAACCAATGCAGATCAGAACTCTCCATCTGGTCACCAACAGATGTGAAGAGACCAAGAAGAAGACCAAAGGACTGATGGAACAGAGATGTCATCAAGTGCCTAGGGGTAACATGGCAACGAGAAGCTCAGACTAGGGAGAATTAGAAAGCGCTTGGGGAGGCCCACATCCGATGTTTGATAATGATGTAGATATAATCTTCATGTCCTTAAAAATACAATAGAGGTATTCTATCACTTTAAGTGGTTACTTGAACAGGATTGACTTTTCCATCTTCGATTGGAACATGCATTGTTTGCATTGATTCAAGGATTAACATTTTCTTTAGCATTTAATTTAGCTTGAAAATGAAATCAGAATTCAATTGTTTAAGACATTTATTCCAAAAATTGCTGGTTTCTTCAATTAATTTGGCCAGCTTTTGGTATTCTTGCTTACTTCAGAAAAATTTCACTTTTGAGTTTCAGAATATAAAATTCATATATAGCTTTGAATTGTAACCCTGGAGTAATTTAGACAATTGCCATCTCCCTACATTTCAACCTAAGGAATAGCATAATTTTTGGTAAAAGTCCATATTAGTGCATTCATTTTACAGCGAAAGATGATTTTTGTACACAACAATTAGCATTTCAGCAGCAGTAGTATTTTACCTGAATATTAAATTTAAATAAGGAAGCATTGCTCAAATTTTGGGTAAGAGAGACTTTCCAAATTTTGAGACAGTGAAATTATTGCAGTGGTTTTGTAGAGTTAACTTAATAAAATTTCAAGAAATTCTTCTGTGAGAATCTCATAAAGACAACTTTAGCCTCTTTGTAGAAGATATGTGCAAACAGCTAAATAATGCAATCCTGAACTTTTTAAAACAATATTACAGTGCAAAATTAATGATATTTTACTAATTCTATCAAAAAGTTGAAAAGGTTCTGGCAATTCCTTTTAAGAATAAATGAGAAAATTGATTAAGTCAGAGAGGATCTAAAGTTCAAAGACTTTTAATAGAAATCTGTGAAGACGTCACCCATTAATCCGATATTAAATATCATGCAGTGATGAAACATGTCTGAATGATATGATATCAGCAATTAAAATAAAGTAAGCTGTAAAAGCATCAACCACAGCTCAAAGGAAACTACAGGTCAGAAGTACAAAGATAACTGTAACCTTACTAAGTTTAGATGTTCTTATGTTTTAACCTCCTAAAGGTCAGTCTTGAAATAAGAGGAAACATCAAAGGAAGCAGCTGAACCACTTTCAGAGAGACACACGCTAAATAAGAAATTTCATCATACATCAAGATGAAGTTCTACACAAGCATCATCATTCAGTTTCCATTACTTTGTTACATTATTTGCAACCACCAAATCGAAGGAGCATCAGCAGATCCAAAAGGAAAATTGCACTTTTCTATGTCTAGTCTGAAAAATCAAACAGGACACTGGGAGACCTGTTTCTCTGTAAACAAAAAGTCAAGAAAACTTCCAAACTCATGGAAAGTAGACATACATCACAACATTGAGGAACAGAATGGAGAAATTTCACTTCACTTATCTGGAGTATTGACAGGTAACAAATATTTAACAATGTGCATAAGTATCTTTCCAATTACTTATACATTAATCTTCTTACTTGGATTTAATCTTCCAATCCAGCTCCACCTCCTCTTCCCGAAGACTATGAATTATTTCATGGAATTGGTTACTATAAGTTACATCACACATCCAAAGGATTTGATGATGCATCATCCATATGCTCCAAAGAAGGTGGACATTTGGTTATCATAAATTCTGAAGCTGAAGCAGATGTGTTGAAAACAATACATGCAAGGTTTCCTGGTTTAATTCCATGGGCATTCATTGGGATTCATGATAGGCAGAAGGAAGGTGAATTCATAACCATATTTGGTGAGTACTCTTATCTGTGAGAAATCTTATGGAAAAGCAGGTAATTATGTTTCACCTATATATCAAATTTTAGGCACACACAATAAATTTGTAAGTCAAAAAAAATAATGGAGTTTTAATTTTGGGAAAGCTGTTAACATCATTCAGTTTGTATTCCACCCTACACGTTTTTGCCATATGTTGTAACATATTTACCATAAACACCTAAAATCATCTAAATCATTACTTAAAAACTATTAAAATAAACATCTAAAATCATTAGTTTTTATGTAATTGATTATCTGTTAATAATAATATTTACCTGAATCAATTTACACTGTCAAGCAATTATGGAGGATTATCATCAATTATGATTTATCAAATATATCTGTAAGTATATTCTGAAATAATAGTGCCCAATAGACATATAATTCCACATTTCTGTAAACAATTCTTCATTGTATGAGTTGAACATGATTTTCATGCAAATTAATATACACTCAAAATTATGACAATATTTTTACTAGCTTCAAAGTCTAGGTTGGTCAGACTCAATTTTTCACTTTCAGAAAATCCTTATATTATATTTCAGTGAACTAGAATTCTAAATAAGACATTTTCTGCATGAATTCTGGATTTTTCTTCTTTGGGTTCCACCACAAACAAACAACGTAGTGGAACCCAAAGAAGAAACATCCTGAATGCATGTAACCAGCGCCACGGAATGCTATGAAGCAATATTTTCTGTATGTTGATTGCAATTCCAATTATTATTTTAGCTCTCATATATAACTCGACTGTTAATATTTTACATGGAAACTTTGTAGTTAAAGGTAGAGACCTATGAACAATTAGAGTACAGAAAGAAGAATGACCATAAATATGTGCAACTTGGATTGTCTTTAATATCTTACCTCTAGTTTATTTAATTTATTTAGAAATAAGTTGATGTTTCATTAAGTTTAAGATATTGCATTCAGCGGAATACATATTGTGAATCATATTATATCTGTAGCCAATTTATTTTCAGTTTTCTGGTGATGTAGTTAATTGTTTTGATAATCAATGGATTTATCATTTACAGGTAAACCTCTCAATTCAACAGGATATAGCCATTGGAGAAATCCAAAAGAGCCCAATGGAGGAGTTAATGAAAATTGTGGTACAGTTCATCGAGATGGAGGTCTAAATGACTATTTATGCAGTTTGCCGATACCCTTTTTCTGTGAATATGATCTTTCATGGAGAAGCTTGTGAATTGACAAAGAAAGAACAATTTTAATTTTTTAACAGCAAGAATGAAAATTAAATTCTATCTATATATACACTTTGCTACATAATGAGGGTTAAAAATTATTTCTGTTCATTTTATAATTATTGAGATTGTTATTAGTAGAGTAACTACTGATAAATTACATTGATGTCATTAGTAAATGAAAGAGTGATATTATTCATTTAATAATTGGATGGATTTTTCTAAGTAATAAAAGCTGAATTTAATTTGTATTTCTGCCTCCTAGAACTCCATTAACTCATTTACCAACTACCAGACAAAGAAATTGTTTGGATAACTCAAATTTCCACATCCTATTTATGGGAAGAAGAATGTATTTTCATGCCTCAAATTAATGTTATTGTCCTGGAATTGAGACTCCAATTTTTATAAGATGTTTCATATCTGTATGATCATTGTGAGCATTAGCTATTCAAGATAAGGAAATACTTGATTTTTCCTAATAGGATTTAAGATAGGTGTATTTACTTTGCACTGTAAAGCCATGTGGCTGAATCCCATATATATACCTGTAAGTTAGGACTTAAAGTCGACTGAACATGTGCCAGAGAAGAATGAACTAAAACCGAATACACAGTTAGTATAAGATTTGTTTAATAAATTACAATGGTAACCAAGCAGCTTAAATTTAGAAAAATCAAGGGATTGATACACTGAGGAACAATTTTTAACAATTTCCATTGAATCAGATTTTTCAGCTTCTTTAGACTAAAATAGACATAATGATTTCAAAACTGCAGTTTTTTAAAATCTCCTGCCACATCATGTTTCCTCTCTACAGCTTATTTTAATGCAAAAATTCATTCTAGGGTGGATATAGCCTGCATTGAGAGAAGAGTTCTCATATTAGCCGAGAGTAAACAAACCATTGAGTGGAGAAGGGCTAGGGACAACTTGGGAGACCAGGGACTGCTTCACACTTTTCTAGGATATTTTGTTACACTTGCAGCTCAGTGAAGCTCTTCATAGTGAATCATATTCTTATATGTAGTATTGGTTGATATCTCTATGCAAGGAGTTTGCAGATTTTTATTTTATGCACTAAAACACTTATTTCCTTCTTTCAAATCTGCCTCTTCTCTTTCTCATCCTAAGAGGAAAAAAGCCAAATTCCTATTTGAAAAGCAAAAGCCTATTTTGCATATTCAGAAGTAAAACTTGGTGATTAGGATAAGTCCAGCGCCCCTTATAACGTGTGCAAGGAATGAGTTGAGAGTTCTTGAATGTGACGAAGGGAATACATAATAAATTGCCATTTGGTTTGTCTATGGTTTAGCAAGAGCCCAGAGATGATTCAAGTGACTGTAAATTTTGCATAATGAAAACATTAGGATATAACAAAAAATTAAAGTAAGATAGAGAATTAATGATATTCAGCAATACTTGTTGGAATGGAATAGTTCAAATATTTTAAAATAGAGAATGTATATGATGTATGCCATACACTTCCAACACTTATAAATTCCCCTGGAGTCTCATTTAATTGAAATCCCTGAGCCACTTTAATTGAACTCTTTCAGAAAACAGTGGTACGGTGAAAAACTAAGTGATGGCAACGATGAAGATTTTAAAAATGAGAATGACTCAGTTTGTAAGGGATTTGATTAGAATGAGTTCAATGATTTGGTATGAGATGTGGAACACAATCTAATTCAGGCACCGTAACAAATACACAAGTACAGATTTACATCAACATTGCCTAGAACCTAGAAGAATTTCAAAATGCTACCCAGTGACATGAGCATCAAGGTGCAGTTTCTGCATAGCCATCTTGCTGACTTCTCAAAAACTTTGGCGCAGTCAGTAATGAGCAAGGTGAACCATTCTATCAAGATCTGAATATCAATAAGGCATGTTATCAGTGTAGATGGGATGTACGCATGGTGGCTGATGATTGTTGGAGCAATGTTTGATTTTTATGTTCACTTGCGGAACTTAACTACTAGCATATAATTTGCCTCACAGTAACAATATATAGGCTTTACATGAATAAAATAACTTTAAATAAACAGTACAATCAGATAATTTTTTCCTTATCTTCCTTTGTAGTTTGGTTTGTATATTTTTTGGGCAAAAGGATGGTATTCTGTACCTTAAAAATTTGATGTGAAAAACTGAGGCCATCATTGAATTCAAATGCCAAAAGTTAGTCAAAAGACAAAAAAAAAACTAACTCGACAAAAATTGTGTTCCACAGTGATATTTTTACCTAAAGAGTTATGTGTTTACTCTAATTACAATATTTGAGCAATTTCCATTCAGTAGTGAAATATTTATGAAATATTGATTATTGTGATGGCCTCTTCATTTTTTTATACTTAGATTACATTGTGAAGGCTACATTTTCAATGTGAATAAATTAAAAATGTGCAAAGAGCCCATAAGAAGCTATTTATGAAATTACAATTAATGAAAAATTACTAATCACAAATACTCTTATCCTTACAAATAATTATTAGTTTTTATGTAATTGATTATCTGTTAATAATAATATTTACCTGAATCAATTTACACTGTCAAGCAATTATGGAGGATTATCATCAATTATGATTTATCAAATATATCTGTAAGTATATTCTGAAATAATAGTGCCCAATAGACATATAATTCCACATTTCTGTAAACAATTCTTCATTGTATGAGTTGAACATGATTTTCATGCAAATTAATATACACTCAAAATTATGACAATATTTTTACTAGCTTCAAAGTCTAGGTTGGTCAGACTCAATTTTTCACTTTCAGAAAATCCTTATATTATATTTCAGTGAACTAGAATTCTAAATAAGACATTTTCTGCATGAATTCTGGATTTTTCTTCTTTGGGTTCCACCACAAACAAACAACGTAGTGGAACCCAAAGAAGAAACATCCTGAATGCATGTAACCAGCGCCACGGAATGCTATGAAGCAATATTTTCTGTATGTTGATTGCAATTCCAATTATTATTTTAGCTCTCATATATAACTCGACTGTTAATATTTTACATGGAAACTTTGTAGTTAAAGGTAGAGACCTATGAACAATTAGAGTACAGAAAGAAGAATGACCATAAATATGTGCAACTTGGATTGTCTTTAATATCTTACCTCTAGTTTATTTAATTTATTTAGAAATAAGTTGATGTTTCATTAAGTTTAAGATATTGCATTCAGCGGAATACATATTGTGAATCATATTATATCTGTAGCCAATTTATTTTCAGTTTTCTGGTGATGTAGTTAATTGTTTTGATAATCAATGGATTTATCATTTACAGGTAAACCTCTCAATTCAACAGGATATAGCCATTGGAGAAATCCAAAAGAGCCCAATGGAGGAGTTAATGAAAATTGTGGTACAGTTCATCGAGATGGAGGTCTAAATGACTATTTATGCAGTTTGCCGATACCCTTTTTCTGTGAATATGATCTTTCATGGAGAAGCTTGTGAATTGACAAAGAAAGAACAATTTTAATTTTTTAACAGCAAGAATGAAAATTAAATTCTATCTATATATACACTTTGCTACATAATGAGGGTTAAAAATTATTTCTGTTCATTTTATAATTATTGAGATTGTTATTAGTAGAGTAACTACTGATAAATTACATTGATGTCATTAGTAAATGAAAGAGTGATATTATTCATTTAATAATTGGATGGATTTTTCTAAGTAATAAAAGCTGAATTTAATTTGTATTTCTGCCTCCTAGAACTCCATTAACTCATTTACCAACTACCAGACAAAGAAATTGTTTGGATAACTCAAATTTCCACATCCTATTTATGGGAAGAAGAATGTATTTTCATGCCTCAAATTAATGTTATTGTCCTGGAATTGAGACTCCAATTTTTATAAGATGTTTCATATCTGTATGATCATTGTGAGCATTAGCTATTCAAGATAAGGAAATACTTGATTTTTCCTAATAGGATTTAAGATAGGTGTATTTACTTTGCACTGTAAAGCCATGTGGCTGAATCCCATATATATACCTGTAAGTTAGGACTTAAAGTCGACTGAACATGTGCCAGAGAAGAATGAACTAAAACCGAATACACAGTTAGTATAAGATTTGTTTAATAAATTACAATGGTAACCAAGCAGCTTAAATTTAGAAAAATCAAGGGATTGATACACTGAGGAACAATTTTTAACAATTTCCATTGAATCAGATTTTTCAGCTTCTTTAGACTAAAATAGACATAATGATTTCAAAACTGCAGTTTTTTAAAATCTCCTGCCACATCATGTTTCCTCTCTACAGCTTATTTTAATGCAAAAATTCATTCTAGGGTGGATATAGCCTGCATTGAGAGAAGAGTTCTCATATTAGCCGAGAGTAAACAAACCATTGAGTGGAGAAGGGCTAGGGACAACTTGGGAGACCAGGGACTGCTTCACACTTTTCTAGGATATTTTGTTACACTTGCAGCTCAGTGAAGCTCTTCATAGTGAATCATATTCTTATATGTAGTATTGGTTGATATCTCTATGCAAGGAGTTTGCAGATTTTTATTTTATGCACTAAAACACTTATTTCCTTCTTTCAAATCTGCCTCTTCTCTTTCTCATCCTAAGAGGAAAAAAGCCAAATTCCTATTTGAAAAGCAAAAGCCTATTTTGCATATTCAGAAGTAAAACTTGGTGATTAGGATAAGTCCAGCGCCCCTTATAACGTGTGCAAGGAATGAGTTGAGAGTTCTTGAATGTGACGAAGGGAATACATAATAAATTGCCATTTGGTTTGTCTATGGTTTAGCAAGAGCCCAGAGATGATTCAAGTGACTGTAAATTTTGCATAATGAAAACATTNATTAAGCCTTGTAATTGTAATCAGAATTACACCCATAAAAACTTATCGACTATCTTCTATCAAAAATATTAATACAAATTTTGAATATCACATTAGGGAGGGAATTTATAATACCACTAGATTAGCTACATTTCATTAATCCTTTATAACAAAGGTTACCATATTCTGATGGTAAGAAACCAGTGCTTGTCAAATTCCGAAGCAGGTAAAACTGGGATCTTGCCTTGAAACTTAGCCTGGGTTAATTTCATATGCTTTTGAAGACATACTAGCTTATGTGAAACTTTGCTACACCATGAAAATTTGCAATAATATGATTTTTGTAATTGAAATCTTATATTTTATTCTTTCTCTGAGTATTTCTGTCAAACTGGGGTGATAGAAAAATTCACATGGACCATTCTCTAAACCAAAGCAGTCCCAGTAAAAACAGTATGTATGGTAAGCCAACTTATATCCTATATTCTGAAATTTTGCATCAATGAAATCCTTCTAATTCTAATTGTAATTTAAAATTCAAGGTTAGCTGGGTTTCAGCTGAGTTACTAGTTAAATATAAAGTGTAGTAAGTACTGAAATTTAAAGAAGTAAAATATTGGTCTGATTTAATTTTCATGCCAGTATTATACTTTTGACTAGCAAACTTTGTAACAAATGGTTTATTATAAATATTTGAGGTGCCTCACATTCTTTTATAAGCTACTAATAATTTGGAGTTTAATCTGAATATTTCCTTTCAGTTAAATGGTAGACTCATAAAACTTTCATCAAAATTTTAACTTACTATTCTGTTGAGAATGATTTTCAGCATTCATCAGCAGATAAAAGTCTATAAATGGGTTCATGAGATCAAAGCATTACATTTTTGTGAAAGAAGTTAGTAGGTGCAATCAATGGTTGAATTTTTTTTATCATTCCTCACCTCACACTCTTGAAAATATATCATAATAAAATGAAAATTAGTTTATTTTAACATTTTCTTAGTGATCTCCATTAATTAATGCTCTACAGAGTTCTACTAATTCAATCATTTGGCTACTTTAATAGTGTTTTGTATATTTGCAGAAGGGTATTGTATTATGTAGGAAGCCTCCATAGGTCTGCCTTCTGTCTAACATCAAAACATTAAGTACAGAAGTTTACTCACAGCAAAGGAGTCAAGTTTATTCATACAAGGTATTCAGTATTGTATTAGCTTTGTATTTACACATCAACGTCATTATTTTTTCACAAATAGGTGATGAACACCATGAAACTTAATGAACAACATGAACACTTAACACAACATCTACCTTTGATTTCTAATTGGTCCTCAAATTGTATTCACATTCCGTTCCAAAATTGTTGTTTTTCTGTTCCTCCTTATTTGAAACATATGTTGGAGAATTTATATAACACATCTTACTTATTGAAAACCTTGTTTTTTCTCTGAATAAAATGAATACTGATTTTTCCTTCATAATTGATACTCTTATCATCGTGAATAATTATTTCAATCATAAAAATATGTCAAGGAAGTCACAAAACAGCTGCCATGTGTTTTATTTGGAGTCGTTCATAAAAAAGCAAGGGTTAGTACTAATTGGTGATGATTAAAAGTCTGTTTGTTAGCTTTTGTCTACTCCAATGGCAAGCAGTAGTTTGGAATCTATCACTGGATCTATGCAGTCAAAACTCAGTCATTGTACAAGTCCCAAAATTTAATTTTTAATTTTTTTTACTTCAGGTTATAACATATTTGCTGAATTTATAGTTTGATATACTTCTTTCTCTGACAAAAAATGGAATAAAACAGAATTTTGTCAAAAAAAAATGAGAATATGAATTTTAATAATATGGAATTTACGTTTCATAATTTTTTTATGAATGGAAAAATTGTTTTAATTGGCCATGAACAGTAGATTATTTTTAGATATTATGAATTTTGATAATATGGAATTTAGGCTTCATAATTTTTTATGAATGGAAAAATTGTTTTAATTGGCCATTAACAGTAGCTTATTTTTAGATATATTCTCTAGTACGTGTGTTTAAATAGTTATATTGCTGCACCGAAAAATAAATACATGAAGATCAAGTGTAGGACCGCTTAAATTTTATTTCCCGCAAGGGGGCCAGATACTCTTGAGCCGACCTTGAGAGGAGGGTTATATTTTAGGCATCGGAAATTTCGACTCAAGCGTTGCCTTCGGCGTCGAAGGGAATCGCAGGATGTAAACACATCGAGAGCAGCTCTGTTTGGCGACATGTGGAACCTCTCTCCTCCTGAATCCACCGAGGGTCATTCGTCTCCGGGCTGACTGTGAGATAGCTCTACAACGGAAGCCGCAAGATCCGCTAAACGTGACGCATGAATCTGCACTAAATATTACGCAACAATGAAGCAAGGATTATTCACACCGGCGTGAGGTATCCATTGCTGGATTAAGGAACTGCGAACGTACGAAAGATACATTAGTTAAAGCAAACGGAAAAATAAATATATTGACAAATGCAACGTACGTATTTGATTTTAATAATCATGCATCGCTATTATGTTTCCTTTTCAGAAATTATAAATCTCACTTTGAATGTAAAAGGTTTTACGGTATGTGTGATGGCAATCAACAATTTTCCTCTAAGAAACTAATAAATTTCGAAGGACTATAATCACTTTTCACTACTCACAGATTCACTTTTGACTCCAACTTGAGTAAATTCGTTTCCCATTCGTGATTTATTATCTTCGAGAGTATGGAGTTGATGAATTAGTTGGTGTTAAGGACATAACATGCTCTATCTCAAATAGCACATACAAATATCATTCCATGATGAGTTGGCTAACGAAGATGAGTCGTTCAAAAGTCACATTAGATAGCTGAAATATTCATTTGTCGAAATGCGATTTCTCAAAAGTTCCCGAATACTTAAATGCAAAAAAATTGGCAAAAGCAGCCGCGTCCGTGTTCAACAATGAATCGCAAAAAATCCATTTTGTTGCAGTTGTTTTCTACTTTTCTGGACCGTACATGCGCGCCACGTAGTACAATTTGTAGTCGAATCCGTGCTCGGTTAACGAGCGGACATTACACTTTGCAAAGCATAACGCAAGACATACTCGATCTCTGTAAACGCTGCTATTGTCGACAGTAAGCTCAAGCTTCACTTGGAAATGTGAAGAGCAATTTCTTAATTTAGTTAGATGCTACCGATATCTAGAGACTACGAGACTCTGGGTTGATCCATAAATCTAGTAGTTGGATTTCATCAATTAAATCGTCATCAGTCATCAATAATTTTTTCATCATAAGGTAAAATGGTTGTAAGGGATTATAGGAGTACAGTAGGACCCCGCTTAACGCGGGGGATACGTTCCAATAAGCTCGAGCGCTAAACGAAAGTGTTAAACGAGGTCCTCTTAGTACGTAAATAACGGGAATAAGTGAAACTGAACATAGAGTAAGAAAATTCATCAGTTTTTGTCTTATTTTGTGAAATTTATTGCTCAGTAATTCTTTATTACATTAATTATATACTTATTTATTTCTGATAGCGATTTGTGTGAGGAAGACTCTTCCTCATTTGACATCATTTATTTTTTTGTAAAGTAGTCATCTAATGTTTGCATTTTCCTGTCTCGTTCATCAAGCAGCTGTTTATAGCAAGGCATCGCATCAATTACACTTCGTCTTGCCTTTGAACTTTTGTCAAAATTTAAATAATATTGTACAAATTGATTCATAACTTCCGTAATAATTGCTAAACTATTTTTAAAAAATCTGTTGAAAGTTCCTTTTTTCCTCATCTTCAGAAATACTAATTAATTTGGATTAACAAAATCATGCGCAATTTCTGGAAATCCCAATACCGCGTTCGATTTCGGGGAATCCCAATAAAACCGCGCAATACTGAAACAGCGTAAAGCGGAGCAGCGTTAAGCGGGGTCTTACTGTACTTGGAAAAATTGTCGCGACCATTTTTTCTTGATTCCTCTACTTTTTTAGTTCATAACTTACCTGGTATTATTCATTTTCTGACCAACCATTTCGTATTCAAATTTTATTTTCGAGGAAGTTTGATGCATCAAATTTAGGCTCAACTTCTTGAACAATAACACATCTGCAGGTGCGGATCCAAAATCATGCAGAAGTGGGGCACTTTCTTCGGGGGGAGGGGGCCATTTAAAACAATTTCCATATTAACTCATCTCCATCCCTTTTAAAACGCGATTTTTCGTCATAAATGTGTAACTATGAAATGCCGAAAAGAAGACCAAAAGAAAGATGGAACAGAGACATTATCAAGTACTTACGGGTAAGAAGCTCAAAATAGAGAGAATTGGAAAACTCTTGAGGAGGCCTGCATCCGATGTCGGATTGAAAACGGCTGATGATGGTGATGATATTATATAGTAGATATAGTAATAGTGGAAAATATTTACAATCTGATTTAATTCAATTTCCTTGTTAGATCATAGTCAAATTGCTAGTGCTACATAGTCAACAAGGGCGATCACACCCTTCGCACCCCCCACCAATGCACATCTGCAGATAGGTACTGGAAATTTGAGTTTTTAACTCAGTTCCTTGCGGAATTAAGAGGGTTACAAAAAGTTTTCATGGCCCTTTTATGAACTGTTTGCCAACAATTGGCTTATCGATTTCCATGTATCATCGAGACAGTAATGGCAGTCGCTATAAAGGCCATAGTCACGAAAAAACTTTCTTTCAAGTTTTTATCGAAGAAAGCTTCAATAAACCTCTCGTACAAGAGGAAACGTATTAGGAGATACAGTGAAATCCGCTCAATATCTTTTCAGGGGACCGGGTAAAAGCAGCGTTTTAAGCGGAGTAGAGTTTTAAACGGGAGATGAAAACTTTTCATTGCTTTCACGCTGGAAAATAACATGAAAGGTATTTTGGATTATTAATTTTTTAAGCACTCCAGACCTGAAAGCGGAAAGAAATCTTCTTTATTTCTCTTTATTTGCCGCAGTTGAAGATGGGATGTCTTCTTTTGCTATCTAACTAACAAGGGGAGCACCACCTCTGTGGAAAACGGATTCGGGCGAGAATTTCAGAGTATGTTACTTGCTCAAAAATAATAGACACGTGTCCGACCGTTGACATAACTAGTCATTTTTAACTCAAAATTAGCAACTGAAAATCGGAGTAAGGCAACCATCCATACACGCGCATCACCATGGAGATCGGGAAACTTTCCCATTATGGAAATATTTTCTCCCGTATTTTTTACAAATAACTTATTCTTTCGTAATTTAATTTTATCTCCCTACCCTCCAAAAATTCTTACCTTGCACATACAATTTGTTATTGAGAATTTATTAGCACAGTCTTATTGAAGCCCCCACTTGGATGACTCCCTTAACTAGCGCCTATTGCGCCTAATTATAAATTCCATATATTCTTTACAACGGTTTACTTCCTCATTATCTATCAATAACCGTCTATCTTTATATTTTCGGTATATCAAATCAGTTAGAGGAGCGGCCAAAGCGGGTTTCAATGCATCTTAAGACGGGAGAAATATGTGTAATAAGCAGTAGGGAGATAGTTTTAAGTGGTATTTTTACCATGTGATTGGGACTGGAACCAGAAAAAAATCCCGTGTTAGGAGGTATAACGTCTTAAGCGGGAGCGTTTTAAACGGCTTAGACTGAATTTAACTACAAGAGGTTCGACTTAAGCTCAGAAATACGAAAGGAACGACATAAAAATTCCAAAATTTGAGAAACAATTGAGAGCAATTTCCGATAGCTAAAGTAAGCGATAAACTCATTTCCTAATACTTCAGCAATTTATTTCTAAATATTCACCCATATTTCAAGCTTTCTCGATAAATCAATTGGCTTGGACCAAGTCGTATCTCTGAAAAATGCTGATTACATACTAGCGGAAAATCTGGAATATCTACTCTGCAAGCGAGCGGATTCTGATGGCATGCCGTTCGCTCATGCCTGTCAACTGTGGACCGTGAAAGAAATAATAATGATAATATGTCTTTATTTAAGGGCCAGATTGAGACTTATTAGTCTCTTCTTACATCTAACCCTTAGTCATTTCATATAGAATGAAAGAGGCATTGGTAGTTGAACTAAAGAAAAGCAGTAAAAGATGGAACTATAATGAGAAAATTAAACCCTGCTGGAAAACACCCGCGTGAAGGGGGGCGTGAAAAACCTGCGAAATCTACTGACAGTAGCAACTAAAATTTAAAAGAAGAGAGGAAAATATGTAAAAAGAAAAGTGGAAGCAACACAGCTGGAAAAATTACACAAAAACGCATAATTCTTACAAATAATTCAGATGAAAACAGATGTTGGATTTGAAATCATAAGTAGGCAGTTATATATAACGAAACAGAAAAACAAAAGGAAAAGGATTATATAGAATAAAGATGAAATATAGGAATAATAAAAAAGTAATGAATAATAAACTTAAAAAAATAACAAATACAAAAATTTGCATAAACGTTTCAAATCAATATACCAGTGGTAACGTCAACTTCTTAATGGAAATTAATAAAGCATTAAGGAAATATCACAATCGAAACAATAATTACAATAAAATTAAGGATATAGATAGAAATGCAGATAAAAATGTGGAGATGGAAGAAGAGAACAATATACGATCGACCGCAAATAAAGTAATCTCTTAGTAGTAGAGGGCGCTTTATGGATAAATAGGTTCGCAGGGGGAGTTCCTCACTTCCCCTCCCTTTCCGGTGGCCTGGATTGGTGCGATGACCTACTTAGAGAGAATCGAGATGAAGGTTAACGAAAGGAAAAACGCCGGCTGAAATATAAACGCATCTTTTTCCATTGGGTTTCTCGTAATTTCGTCGAAAAATTTCCTAGAAAATCCAAAGAGAGGTGGCTGGTACCGTAAAAGAGATTGTAAAATAACCTGCTAAGGTTTTCTTTTGTTCCGAAAGAAGTACACAGCAGGGGTTGAGGCTGATAAAAATGCTTCATTGATGAGTCATTCTCTACGGTAAGCATAGATAATAGCATGTCTGTAAATATGATAAGAAACTTTTTAGTAGTACTGTGGTACAATATGGGGAATTTTTCTACCCAATGGTGTCTTCAAGCTATGAACTCATGAAACATTTTTCGGGAGTTATGGTAGGCGATTCCCGGGAAGGCTCCTCACGCTAATTATTTTGCAAAACTAGAAATTTGCTAAGGATATGATGAGAAGCTCATAAAATATAACAACATCGTACAGTAGTTGTACAACGTTGTCGTGGTTTTGTTAAAAGTGCTTCGACAGCTTTGGTCATTTGGCACTTGGGCCCTCACCGGGAATCGAACCCGGGACCGCTTTCACTGAAGTAGAACGCGTTGACCACCTGGCTATCCGGGATCCCTATAGTTAAATACCACCCACGAAATGCATTAATATTAATTTTTCTCTTTTCGCATTTTCTGTTGAATTAGAACTTCGAAATTTATATTTTACAAAAATGAATTTTTAAAAACTATGACGAAAAAATACTTTTATGTTATTTTTCAAAATTATATATTATATAGTTATTAGATTTTAGTTATTAGTGTGATATTAAAAGGTAAACTCAGAAAAACAACGTTTTTCCGTCACATTTAAGAGTCATGTTTTTATGCAACGGTTGATAATTTCGAAAAACAGAAGTTATACAATTTTCAAATTTTGAGAATCATTGAATGTCATAAGTCCAATTAGTATATATTACTTTTCATTCCCCTAATAGCCCCACTTTCTAGAACTTCTACATTTTCCACATCTATAAACGTATATATTGTATATATAAACGTATTCTGTGATGAAAGAGGAATAAGAACAACTATACACGTTACCACAGGATTTAATATATACAACCTACGTTTCGACTCGTAGCATCATCATCACCACCTGTGATAATGTATAGAAGTTATTCTTATTCCTATTTAATCATGAAGAGCTACCACAAAGTCGAGCCCGAAACAGTGGATTTTGTAAAATTTCGTTTTCCAGCATCCATTTCTTTTCGAAAACTATATATCGACCAACATACTCTAGAAATTAACCATGAGAAAGAAAATTCAGTAGAGAATCGATTTTTTATCACTAAGTTTTACTTTCTGCTCGAATTCGCGAATAATTCTATAAAATAAACCAGTATTTGGTAGTATTCCTCGGTAATGGAACACCATCACCCCGACGAATTAAGTCATTCTTGAAGTCGACTCACGTAGCAAGGGAGAAGAGATACCGCTGTATCGGGGCAAAATCACCACTTGCCTCACCCAAAGGTCGGTGTGGCCTGGTTAAGAAACATTAATTTCAAAAGAAAAAAAACTTTAAACGGTTCTGAAACATCACCCTGGTTTCAGTATATGTTACAGATAAGGAAAATCGATTTCAGTGGCTGAAAACACACATCAAAGCCGAAAGTGTTTTAAAGGATGAAATCGGCCATGGAAAAAAGCGTTAAGCGAGGGAGGAGAATATTTAGAAGCGAGACAAAAACTGTTGCAATGACAACACAACATTGACCATGGCATTGGTCACGCAAGAAGGCTGAGGTAAGGAATCCAAGGAGAGGGGTAAAGGGAGTGGGAAAAAGAGAATCTATTCAAGGAGTACTTCTCGTGATAAATGAAGTTTATATACTTCGATATGCCTCTCGGTTAAGTGGGACATCGCCTCGACAGCTTTCTTTGAAGAACAAGGGAAGAATTACTCATCGCGTGCACCCGATGAGACCAAGCCTTCGTACAACTAAGATCAAGTGTAAACTCATGGTGTTTCTCAATGTAAAAGACGATACTCATATCAATGGAATTCAAAGCGGTGGGTTGCGTTAGTTTGAGTTAGGAAATCGATTAACACATAAATGTAAAGTTTGGTTTCTAAATTTAACTGATTTATTCTGAAATTTACGCAAAATAGCCTTAATCGGGGGAAGCATTAAAACATTTCTACTTTCCCTTGCTTTTGAACTGTAGAAATTTTAATATTATAGTCTCAACATTAATTAAAATTAAACAATGGAATATTTTTCACATCTTATACAAGGATAGGAATCTAAAACTAAATTCTTTTTCCGTATGGTATATAGTAGGAAAATTACTGAAAAAACAGACGAAAGTTATACGCTATTCATATGATTAATCATCGTGTACAATAATTTGTAAAGCTAAAAGTTTTCAGAAACTGACAAGAACAAATCTTATTGCCCATGTTAAAAAAAAATCATTTTACCATTCGGATAATCGTTTAATAACGTGATTCAGGTACCATGAGCATCAGCATGGCTTAGTCAGTAGCTGAGTACACGGATGTACATACATTAATATTTCGTCAAACAAAGATAATTCGTTCCGAAATCCGAATTATTTGTCGAAACAAAATTTTCCGTTTGTCTCCAAATCCTTGAATAAACAAATGAATACTGACAGAAAAGCAACTTATATGTACTTCTCTTAAGTAAGGAAGAATGCTAAGATCCGTTATCCTTTGTTCTTTATACATTGTTTTACAAGCGTAGTAGTGGTGGTAAAATTGCTTCGGTAGTTGAGCTTATTTCGCACATGTAGGATCCCACTGGGAATCGAACCCGGGACCGCTACCACCAAAGGCGAAGACGCTGCCCACTTGCTATCCAGGAGCCCTCGTTCAAGCGTACGTACACCAACATTCACATTTAACATTCGTCATTCAAGTCCGAAAAATTCTCCAATAGTCACGGTATCTCTATAGTGATATAGAAATGGCGATTCACTCTGCTATATCTGTTTAACTTAGCGATTATTGGTATCTTATCGATGTATCTAGATGTTTTTTAAGGGGTGCAAGCCTAAGCATTGGAACATCACTTCGGTTGACTGCTGTAAGCGCTGACATTGAAAAACGGTAGTCACTTGGAAAAAATCTCCAAGATCAGGGTGCCCACGCAGGGTCATTGTCTCGCTTGGTTAACTTGTAAACTTGGACTCAATTCTAAAGGGAGGTTTAAATGTCATAAATAACCCTTCCATGATGCCTCTCCTAATTATGACTGAAAAAGTTTCTGTTATTCCTTTTACGTTTAAGATGTAGGAAATTACATTTATGGATAAAGGGAACAAATACATGTAGTATTAAAAATTTGCGAATTTTTATTGTTATAAGAATCAAGAAAGATTAACTGCTAGAGAACAAAAATGTCAACCTTTCCTTCATCGGAGGCAATATCTTAAAGGTCTTGAAGCTTTTGATGAGTAGCTAAATAGAGTTAACAACGCTTTAATGTAGCAGTTTTAATTTTTCTTTGCTTCGTTATTTATTTGCTTCTATGTATGCTCTTCTTCCCAAATTTGTGTCATAGTTACCGTAGGTATGAGCTCGTGTATAGGTCGACCCCACGAATATTTACTTAAAATGACCGTTTTTTACGTATCTCGTGTATAAGTCGCCCTATTTTTTTGTAAATACGTATTGAGTACTGCAAAGCTACTTCCAGAAGATTAATTTTAATTATAACACATGGACTTATAAAAAAGTGTATTTTCAAGTAATAAAGACCAAAAGAGATATAATTCAGTAGGATTAAATAGAATCGATTGTGAGATTTTGTAGAAGTTTCATCTACACGTCATATATAACCTTTTATTGACCTACTATAAATGTGAGTTTAACCAGAAAGATCAACCAGTTTCGAAATAAAAACTACGCAAATAATCTTCAAGTGATATTTGGTAAAACGTATATATTTACTCATTTTCCCGCATAGTCACCGCCGATGTACAAACATTTGGTCATACCGTATTACCAATATTTCAGTCAAATATAAAGACCTCCTGACGAGCTATTTTAGCTCAAGGGAAGGTGAAATTNTTTTTGTGGATGTTCGATTTCTATGATGAGTGATGTGGATAAGTGAATTGGATCTTGTCCAGTGATCATGTACTTTGCTATTGGTGTTAAGTTCACAAAAATTATGTATTATCACTACACACAAGCAGAATATATACATAGAGGGTATTGTTAGAATATTTAATTCCCTGAACAATGGTTTACAAGGACACCTATAAAGTTTGTTCAGTAAGCATCTTACAACCTTTTTATGCAACAGGAATACTTTTTCCAGCATGTTGACTGAGGAGCACGTCTAAGGATACAGTATTTTTTTTTAATCTTAGGCTATAAAATCTGATACTCAATTTTGAGCATAAATCAGAAACATGAGCGGCCCAACTACCTGTTTGGTCAAGTGATATACTTAGAAATTTGCTGCTAGTGGTTGGTCTAACTACAACATCGTTTAGGGTTAAGTCATTCATACTTTGGAACATTCTATTATTAAATATCATCAACTGTGTTTTTTCAGTATTCAATTTGAGTCTATTTAATAGGCACCAGTGTCAGACTTGATCCAAGAATCTCTTGTATTGCTGGTGTAACTCATTGATATTAGAAGCTGTCAACAGAAAATTTGTATCATCTGCAAAACAACTGATTTAATATTTGTAATGTTGCTGATCAATGGTAGGTCATTTATGTATAATAAAAAAGTATTGGTCCTAATATGTTTCCCTGAGGAATGCCACTATTAATTATAATTGTGTCAGACTTAAATTTGCTAAGTCCTCAAGTTAGTTCAACATATTGTGATCTATTTTTTAAGTATGACTGTAACCAATCCAATGCAATGCCTTGGATGCTGTATTTTAGACATTTATTCAATAGTATGTTATGATCAATCATATCAAAAGCACGTGAAAAATCTAGGAACAATGACATAGTCAGGTTGCTATGATCCAATGAGTTTGCAAGGGAAGTCGCTGAAGCAGAAAGTGCAGATTCTGTGGAACGACCTTTGCGATATCCCCACTGCGACTCTGATAGAATGCAATATTTATCTAAATAGGAGATTAGGCGACTGTAGTACACTTGCTCAAATAATTTTGACAACTGATGCAAAAGTGAGATTGGTCGATAATCGCAGATGTTATTTTTATCTCCTTTTTTTTGTAAACAGGTACAACTCGGCTAATTTTTAATGTATCTGGGAAAATACCTAATCTTAATAATTCATTGAGGATATAAACTAAAGGTTTTAATATGAA
>KZ308156.1:1005407-1024659 GCA_000376725.2 Ladona fulva
CTATTCATATGATTAATCATCGTGTACAATAATTTGTAAAGCTAAAAGTTTTCAGAAACTGACAAGAACAAATCTTATTGCCCATGTTAAAAAAAAATCATTTTACCATTCGGATAATCGTTTAATAACGTGATTCAGGTACCATGAGCATCAGCATGGCTTAGTCAGTAGCTGAGTACACGGATGTACATACATTAATATTTCGTCAAACAAAGATAATTCGTTCCGAAATCCGAATTATTTGTCGAAACAAAATTTTCCGTTTGTCTCCAAATCCTTGAATAAACAAATGAATACTGACAGAAAAGCAACTTATATGTACTTCTCTTAAGTAAGGAAGAATGCTAAGATCCGTTATCCTTTGTTCTTTATACATTGTTTTACAAGCGTAGTAGTGGTGGTAAAATTGCTTCGGTAGTTGAGCTTATTTCGCACATGTAGGATCCCACTGGGAATCGAACCCGGGACCGCTACCACCAAAGGCGAAGACGCTGCCCACTTGCTATCCAGGAGCCCTCGTTCAAGCGTACGTACACCAACATTCACATTTAACATTCGTCATTCAAGTCCGAAAAATTCTCCAATAGTCACGGTATCTCTATAGTGATATAGAAATGGCGATTCACTCTGCTATATCTGTTTAACTTAGCGATTATTGGTATCTTATCGATGTATCTAGATGTTTTTTAAGGGGTGCAAGCCTAAGCATTGGAACATCACTTCGGTTGACTGCTGTAAGCGCTGACATTGAAAAACGGTAGTCACTTGGAAAAAATCTCCAAGATCAGGGTGCCCACGCAGGGTCATTGTCTCGCTTGGTTAACTTGTAAACTTGGACTCAATTCTAAAGGGAGGTTTAAATGTCATAAATAACCCCATGATGCCTCTCCTAATTATGACTGAAAAAGTTTCTGTTATTCCTTTTACGTTTAAGATGTAGGAAATTACATTTATGGATAAAGGGAACAAATACATGTAGTATTAAAAATTTGCGAATTTTTATTGTTATAAGAATCAAGAAAGATTAACTGCTAGAGAACAAAAATGTCAACCTTTCCTTCATCGGAGGCAATATCTTAAAGGTCTTGAAGCTTTTGATGAGTAGCTAAATAGAGTTAACAACGCTTTAATGTAGCAGTTTTAATTTTTCTTTGCTTCGTTATTTATTTGCTTCTATGTATGCTCTTCTTCCCAAATTTGTGTCATAGTTACCGTAGGTATGAGCTCGTGTATAGGTCGACCCCACGAATATTTACTTAAAATGACCGTTTTTTACGTATCTCGTGTATAAGTCGCCCTATTTTTTTGTAAATACGTATTGAGTACTGCAAAGCTACTTCCAGAAGATTAATTTTAATTATAACACATGGACTTATAAAAAAGTGTATTTTCAAGTAATAAAGACCAAAAGAGATATAATTCAGTAGGATTAAATAGAATCGATTGTGAGATTTTGTAGAAGTTTCATCTACACGTCATATATAACCTTTTATTGACCTACTATAAATGTGAGTTTAACCAGAAAGATCAACCAGTTTCGAAATAAAAACTACGCAAATAATCTTCAAGTGATATTTGGTAAAACGTATATATTTACTCATTTTCCCGCATAGTCACCGCCGATGTACAAACATTTGGTCATACCGTATCACCAATATTTCAGTCAAATATAAAGACCTCCTGACGAGCTATTTTAGCTCAAGGGAAGGTGAAATTATGAGAAAATCTAGTTTCCTAAATATAAATTATGTGTTTAACGATATGTAATACGCATTTCATTTATTTTAAATGATAAATAATAAATAAATAATAAAAACATTATTATTATTATTATTGCTTACCGCTCCCTTCTTTCGAACTCATCGTATTTAATTTACTTTGATTGGGGATATTTAATGACTGTATCCGAATTAACATTAATATTCCCTTATCAACTTCTACATCTCAAAATAATGTTTTCCCCCTTTCTTTTCGTTTTCTTGTCGTTTTATAAATTTCACATAACAAGACATACACATGATCTCATATTTACCAATTATATTGGCTAGCCTAATTTCCCTCTCTTTTTTGCTTTGTATGCTGAGATTCTACGAGGGACGAGAGTATATATTGATATATCACAACAACGGAAGTAGGTATGTACGTATGACGGTTATTTCCATCGAATCTATCGTTGGTATTAATGTTCTTTTTATTACCTCATTGTCTGTCGTTCGTTTCGCGCCTTCTTGTGCAGTCCTTGTCCCGCATCCCAGATTTTCCTCCCTAAACCTTCGACGGAGGAGTTATTCCCCGCAGCCCAAATCTTTCTGTATGTAATAAAGGAAAGGATAAGGTTATCTTTGCACATTGAGTTGTTCCCTCAAAACCCAAGAGCTTAAGTATTGAGGAGACGCGGATGGTAGTCCAGTGCTTAGAATACTAGCCCGAAAAGTGAGACCTAAGTTCGAGTCCCAGTCATGTCGCTATTTTCCATTCCTGTTTATCCTTATTGCTCATCCATATCTATTATCCTTATTGTGTATCGATTTTATTTTTTTGATTCTATCTATGATATGATGATTTATGTATGTGACCTAATAGTAATCGAATGTTGCTTTACGTTTGTCTTACACATTACCACGCCGAATGGGTAAAAAATGATGAAAGATGAGGATAATTTCATTAAGATGTGTTACGACACTTGATGAATACATTTTCTTTTACCAACCATTAAGCCTTACGTTCATTTTCGGAATTGGGTTTCTATTTTTGTAAAGTGCTAAAAGTTGAGAATCAATCAAGAAAAGGTAGTCTGTATTGTGATGCCAAAAGATTCAGTCATTGAATGCGATTTAGAAAGCGCCAATTGAGGCTAATTTTCTGAAATATATTTGTTGAACTAATTTTAGAATCTGCTGTCAAAAGTTTTATTTTCGCAAAGAAAAGAATAAAGATGAATGTTTACCTTCGCCATTTTAGTTCGGTTCGTGATAATGGGTCATAGGTACACTACAAAATTTGCAGACTTTCTAAAATGGTTAACAAAAGCTTGTTATTACAGCTGATTAGATAGAGCCATCGAAGCAAATTTAAGATCTGAGTCAAATTTTGGAGTGGCTCTTAAGCAAAATAAATACAATTTCACCGATAAAAGTTAGAAAATAATTTTTTTAAACTGACTATAATTTAAAAGTAGAAGTGACTCAAGAGTTACATTATGGCGTGAAATTATAATATATACTTAAACTTAAAATAATGTTCCCTTTAGGGCACTATATTATATTATTTTTTCGGAATAAAAGTGAAGGTTATAACTAATATCCATGCTAATCCATCACATATACATAGAAGATTGACTATAATCTTCACTTAACAGTTGATATAATATTAAAATACCGGGCCCTACAGTGAAACTAATTAAAGTCCATTTTAATTATACGAATTCTCTCGTACGTTATAATACCTCGCACATGTTAATACCGGCCCTGAGAGTTGATAGAGGCGAAAATGGATTTTGTATCCCAATCATAATAAATTCTGTGAGAAAATGATGCTGATTGTAAAGAGAATAGGCCAGGGGTGGGAAGCCTTTTTTTCGCCGTAGAGCCTCACCTTTAGAACGCATAAGAAAGGCCAAATTTGGATTCATCAGGCCGTCCTTGCGTAGCGTATTGCCTACATACAAATAGTTTAACATTGAAATTGTATTTGAGAAAATGAATTCATTACCTGATTTAAGTAAAAGAGGAAATTTTCTATTTTGTTTTTCACTTGGAAGAATTAGCAAGAGTGGGGAATAAAATTATTTAAATACGGGCTTTTGTTTCAGAAAGTGACCTTAAGGCCGCAATGTATGACTAAATGGCCACATTTGGCCTGAAGGTCGCAGATTCCCCACCTCTGATATAGGCCCTAATTACAAGGGAAATCTTATGCAGCAATATTCTTTCATCTTTTTGTGCACGTAGGGTGCTGCAGACTTTTAAATATAAAATGCATTCTTCAGTCATTACTTTACGATTTTCTCTTTTTAGATCGAGTAAATACCCATTCTTCTTTGCCGGAGCATCTTACGTAACTGTGCGCTCGACAAAGGAATCACATGTTTCTTAGACAATCATCATTTTATAAACTCAATATGCGAAGGAGTTACTTCGTGGAAGGCCATAATAATGAAAAAGAAATACCTCGTAGACTTCCACAGATTTTATTGATGAGATATGTTTCGTTAGCGAGATAGCATCATCAGGCACAGTTGTTCTGCGATTCTTCAATACACTATCTCGTATACAGAAAAAGGTTGGAAAAGGGGGAGGGGGAATTAAGGTGATACGAAGGGTCAGGGTGTAGGTAAAGGGTTTGCTGGGAAGGGAAAGAAGGGGTGAAAAATAGCTAAAAACATGTATGCATCGATAAAATCTATGGAAGTGTACGAGATATTTCTTTTCCATTAATTGTAATTTGATTAGCATTAGTAGGAATAAAATAGGAATCTGTACATATGAATTATTATTTTATCAATTTTGCAATTTTGAAAAATTACTCCGTCTTCACGGAATTGGTTTATGCTAAGAGAGTCACATAAGAGGCATTCCATGTCAAGTGGACCAATGTTAGAGAAGTGCCCCGCTCGACCATCACCGATCTCAATGAAATTTTATGTGAACATAACTTCATATTTAGGGATTATATGACTACGAATAAAAACCAAGTCTAAATTTTTAGAGGGATAATAGCATGCTCTTTTAAATAAAGAGAACTGGAAATAGTTACGAGAGGGTCTTGTTTTGTAAATGTTAACTGAAAATTCCCTATTTTCGGCGTCGTAACGAAATTTTTAATATTTACAGTCAATTATTAAACTAACGGAAAACATTCGGAAAGCGAAAATTTTTATTTAAAAGCTTTGTATTAAGTAGTTATAAGGCACAACGTTTCGAGTTAATCTTATGTTTATTTGCAGAGATATAAAATGCCAAACTTTAATTTTTTTTTCGCGCCATAATTTTTGGGCGGAGGTAACTTCACCTTAATCACGGTTTCTCGGGTATGTATGTAGTATGTTAATTAAAAAAAACATATTCATTACATTATATCATTAGTTATACTATTCAATATGTTGAATGGGTTATATAAGAAGATTTTTGTATTAATTACGGAACGCTTCGTTCCTTCTTGATATTTAAATTACAAAGAGTTATAATCATTTTCAAATTAAACAATTCGCGGAGTTAATTTCTTTTGAAGAAACTGAAAAACATACTTTTTATTTCAGTTTATATAGTTCAAATGGGAGAAACTCGTCGCTAAATTCTCAGAGAATTCTTAAGAGAGAATGAGGAGAGAAGTTCACCTACGTAACTTAATGTATAGGTAGTTTGAGCGACTCCTGGAAATAATTCTAATGATGAAGATTATTCGTCGACGACTTTTTCACTTAAATAAATTTGTTGTAACATTCTATTCTCTACATCATCCCACTTATCCCTTTTCTATTTCATTGTATCGTTAGGCTTGTTAAGGTCGCTGCAGCAGCGAAAAAGTCAGCAATCAACGTAAATTTCGTCTCAAACAAGCATTTCCAAATATATAATTAAAAGATCAAAGAGCAAGCTCTAAGAGAAAGTTAAAAAGTCGAAAATGTTAGAAAGCAGAGAGCTTCGGTTTAAACCAACTCTTGCCATTAACATTATAGCCGCGGTCGAAATACTTTCGTCCAAGAATAATTTGAGGACTGTTTTCAATCATATTTTGAGGACTTTCTCATAATTTAAAATTCAGGAACCTGANGCTCAACGAAATACTGCTTGAGATAACGTGTCTCAAGTTTGCTAAAAATCGATGTCTAACTGTAGAAGGCTGTGTTAGGGGGTCAAACAAATGACTATATCTCAGCAAATATTTCATCGATGGATGTAAAACTTGGCAAATGTTCACAGAGGGTATGAAGTAATGTTCACATAAAATTTCATTAAAATCAGTGATGGTCAAGCGGGGCACTTCTCTAAAATTGTTCCATTTGATATGAAATGCCCCTTATGTGACTCCCTTAGCATAAACCAATTTCGTAAAGACGGAGTAATTTTTCAAAATTGCAAAATTGATAAAATAATAATTCATATGTACAGATTCCTATTTTATTGCTACTAATGCTAATCAAATTACAATTAATGGAAAAGAAATATCTCGTACACTTCCATGTATTTTATTGATGCATACATATTTTTTGCTATTCTTCACCCCTTCTTTCCCTCCCCAGCAAACCCTTTCGGTGATGGTCGAGCGGGGACAGTGGTCCACTTGTCATGGAATGGCCCATAAGTAAGTAAAAGTAGGGATTATCTAGACAAGTCCGGCTTGAATTGACGAAAGGTGGGATTAATAAATAATGAATATCTATGAAAAAACTGCATTAGCGTTACCTTTAAAGGAGAAGAAGATAGAAGACTAGAAAACGTATATATATAATAAAGTATCTCACTTTAAGTTCACTATATAAGTACAAATTCCAAATAAATCTGTTTTTCGGAATATTCACGCGTATTTTAAAATACTAATTATTTGTGATCTGTTACCTCAAGTATGTTAATTAAAAAAAACATATTCATTACATTATATCATTAGTTATACTATTCAATATGTTGAATGGGTTATATAAGAAGATTTTTGTATTAATTACGGAACGCTTCGTTCCTTCTTGATATTTAAATTACAAAGAGTTATAATCATTTTCAAATTAAACAATTCGCGGAGTTAATTTCTTTTGAAGAAACTGAAAAACATACTTTTTATTTCAGTTTATATAGTTCAAATGGGAGAAACTCGTCGCTAAATTCTCAGAGAATTCTTAAGAGAGAATGAGGAGAGAAGTTCACCTACGTAACTTAATGTATAGGTAGTTTGAGCGACTCCTGGAAATAATTCTAATGATGAAGATTATTCGTCGACGACTTTTTCACTTAAATAAATTTGTTGTAACATTCTATTCTCTACATCATCCCACTTATCCCTTTTCTATTTCATTGTATCGTTAGACTCGTTAAGGTCGCTGCAGCAACGAAAAAGTCAGCGATCAACGTAAATTTCGTCTCAAACAAGCATTTCCAAATATATAATTAAAAGATCAAAGAGCAAGCTCTAAGAGAAAGTTAAAAAGTCGAAAATGTTAGAAAGCAGAGAGCTTCGGTTTAAACCAACTCTTGCCATTAACATTATAGCCGCGGTCGAAATACTTTCGTCCAAGAATAATTTGAGGACTGTTTTCAATCATATTTTGAGGACTTTCTCATAATGTAAAATTCAGGAACCTGAATTTGGAAAGCGAACATGAAAATAAGATATGCAAAACATAAACTGAAACGGAAGAAGGACATGTGTGAAAAGTAAAGTAAGGCATTACCTATTTCATAATAAAATAAAACATACACGCAAGCGTACACAAACCCTTCGGTTAGGCTTCGATGAAGAATAATTTTCAATTCTCCGTTAAACAAAGTTTAAGACGTAACGGAGTAGGACAAATTAGAATTCCTTAGCATGAAAATCTTGCGTTGTTGAAAGGACGGGTGAAAAAACCAGAAGGACACCAATACATAAAATTAATAAAACGCCCCTCTTTATTTTTGGCTGAAGGTGTTCATTGATGGCATCGAATGATGGCATCGAATCCTGTACTTCAGAGATATTTTCGACGCCTTAAATCTTCCATTTTTCTTTACGTGCATGAATTTCTTCCGAAAAATAGCCTCAATTTAATCATCGTTACTCCATGTGCCACGGAAAGATTTATATGGAATCATAGGGACGCAAAAATGTGCCGATAGAAAGCCGACTTTGGCACATTTGGTCCGAACGTTCCTGACTTTTAAATTGCTGTTATAATTGGACGCGCATGATTGTATTTTGCGAAATATTTGATCCTTTAATGGAGCTATGCGATACAGTACGAAAGATTTTCATATTAACTTCATTTTGTTCTTTCAAAGGATTTAGACTGAAAGTAACAAAATATTAGGTTTAATATGCTGCTAGTATTTATTGCTATCCCAATGAATGCATGCGACAGTTGGAATCTCTTTCAATGTATTTGGCTCTGGATAGAGATAAAGATATTTTTCACGCTTTAGTGTCAGCCGGGGCATTGCCAGGATTTGTCTATTGGGGGGGGGGTAGTAAACACTGAATTGCCTAACATCCAGGGGCAGGAGCAGCACATCCTCCTAAAATCTAATGAAAATAGTAACTGATTTATTTAAAAATTTATACCCTGTGAATCTCCAGCGATTTTTGTGCGGTATATTTGCGAGAGGCCATCCTCTCGCATACTATCGTTTATTATTGGCTCAGTTCTCATGGGGGAAAGGATCAAACCCCCAAAACCACCCCCTTGACTACGCCTCTGAGTTTCAGCCTTGTTCGTGAAAGCTACTGAGTAATGAACTGCGGCAATTGGGTAACTCTTTATTGAATGATGCGAAACGTTTTATTCATTTGGCCATTGCACTGCACTTTCATGGGCTAGTTTCTCTATTAGCATTCTGGCTCACCAAAGAAAGCAAACTACCTCACTCCTCATCTCCCTCAGCAAACCTCATACCTCCTTAGGGCCTTTTATAGCTAATAGTATGGCATCTGAGACCAATAAGTGCCGCAAGGGGGAGATGTTTATGCAGCACTGTTCTATGGCGGCTCATAAAAACGAAGCAGCGTAAAGATCCGAGTCATCTTCGGTATTCGCGGACTGAGAATATAATATTTTACCGCCAGAAAGAAAGACCTTGGGCGTTGGAGTAACATAAAATGCAAAAATTAGTAGTTATTCGAAGTCACAAAAAAGGTGTGAAGCGTTTCTGGCAGGCTTTTCGTTTTGTGAATTACTCTTCCAACTCATCCTCTCGTACTCACGGATCGCAAAACACTTTTTGCACCTCGTGGACCAAGAGGGAGCGGTGGAGAATACAATTAGCACTTTACCAAAAGTCAAAAGGGACGGAGGATGGGGAAGGAGGGTGCGGCGATCGCACAGAGTCGCACTCGTAGTCACTCAGAGGATGTGCTGGCAAGATAACGTTATCTCTCGACGAAAAAAGTATTTCGCCCGCAAAGGGAAAAGTAGTAAGAGAGCCTCCGGAGTACCGCTCCACTTTCCTGGAAACTCTTTGTGAATTCTACATCGCCGCTTACGTTCGCCGCTCGAATCTCCGATGGTGCAAACAAGGAACTCTTACGATGTCTCCTACCAAAGCGTCCCGCAGAGCAATGGAGAAGGTGAGCCTGTGTGTCATGTCACAAACGCGACAACGGAAAGAAATCATCGACTATAGCTTTCAGGATAGCCTTGTTGAATGATGGACTTTGCTATTTTTCGCGGTGATTTTCTTCCACCTTCAAGCTGACTTGAGGATGCTCGAAAGCTCGTGAAACAGGTTGCGGAGTAAAGCTGTAGAAAATTAAGAAGTTCTTAATTTACGTTCCGGAAAGTTATTTACTTAAGATATCGATATGTTTGTACAGCCGTATTGGAGATATAGTTACAAGATTGATTACGATGATAGAGATCCCATACTGTGATAGTATGTGTCCCATAATGTGATAGTGATAGTATTCTTCTGTGATCTTAGTTCGGATAACATTTAATAGTTATCGGAAACTTGTTCCATAGCTTAATTAATAATACTTAATACATAAAATATTCATTATTTGATTAAATAGGGTACAATTAGGTAAACTAGGAGTAAATGTAAAAAGTATCAAGATGAATTTTTCGAGCCGCACAGAATTGGTGTTTCTGAAAATTTCGGAGTATATCTCCTCGTGATTGAACCAGCTATTCAAGCTGCTAGTTCAGTTTCTAGTCTAAGAAACCTTTAAATTACATTGTATAATTCTTTCTTTTTGCAACGATTTTCATCGTAAACGATTTTATCGATTTTTATGAATCACTTCCTTCGATCGGTTTCCGGTTAATCAATTCGAGTTTTCAATTTTGACGCGCATTAAATCTTGTTTGTCATTTTTTACGTAAATGTACAGTAGGTTTTAAGGTCCCGAATTCCATTTGAGTATCAAAAGCTTAAAAAAGGAATTGCATTCCTCATAAGGTTAGAGTTGCTTGCAAAACTAGAAAACATGGTTTCAGACTCAAACGATTCTACGTTAACGAAAAATTTTGATGAAGAACCTTCCATTGAAGTTAAAAAAAGGTAGAAATCAAAATGTAAAAGCTTGATCAGAAGTCTGGAACTTACGAAAGTAATGAATTTACTATCTTTGAGTATGCTGTGCAATTTAGAGGGATGTACGGGAAGATGTGAACGAAATTTTTACGTCGTGCATTCAGTGATTTTCGGGAAATTTTCATATGCGAGCAGAGCCTTGTGAAACTGCTCAGGGAAAAGAAAGAGAATGTAGGTAATCGTACGTACGTTTGAGACACTCTCTTTTACCTAGACAAACAAAGTACAGAAAATCAGTCGGGGAAGTATCTTTCTACAGTAACATTTACAATTTTGTTATCTTAATGTACGTTTATTTTAACAACGAAAATAATTATTAACTCTATGACTGTTACAAATCAGCTATTACCGATCAGCAGTGGCATTCCTTCCGAAATGTTCCGAAGTTGGGAAATTCGAACTTCAGATTGCTCCGCATTCCATTTCTATCAACCTACGTTTTTATCCTGAGCTCGTTTGAGTTTAGCTTTCCTTCTCCTCGGTTGTATTAGTTTCGTATTTCCGTTTTCATCCTTGCTCTTAGCATTCTGCAATCCTATTCCCATTTAAGCCGAGAAGTGCTCCAAATTCGACGTTAGCTTTCCCCGTGAACGTGAAGATTTTCCGAGTAAGACGCCGTTCCATAGATAGTCATGTATCTTTGGTAAGAATCTTATTAAACAGCTTCTCAAGTATATTCGCGAGCCCGGATTTCAGTTAATGTTTGTTTCCCTGCTATGAAAAACCACTGCTAACAAGGATTTTTCTTCAATATACGTGGGACCTAGCAACTTTATTTAAAGAAAATGGTAACGTATCCACGAGAAGGCTGTGTGCCGCATATTTTCAATATTGGTGTACCTCATCGAAGGTCTTGGTGTGGAGCACGACCTCTAAAATTTCCATAGTACAGTGGTGCCTTGGTTTACGACACTAATGCGTTCCAGGATTACAGTCGTTAACCGAGACGCAATTTCTAACAACCTTACTACATTTCATATACACCTACCTTTAACGCTTTCTGTCATCAGCAACTCGTTATTCATGTTTTGGCAATTTCCTCCTTCCACAACTCATTTCTAAATTCTTCGGCAGTGTATCGCGCATCAGTACGTGCTCCATAGTTTTTTTTACCAACATTTTTCACACAACTCTGAATTCCCTTTCCGATGGAATTCTTTAGTCACTCGACCTGTCCATTTCATTTTCAACAATATCCCGTAACACCACATCTCCATCACTTTCAGTTTTTTTCTATCTGTCGCTGTAACTATCTATGCTTAATAACCATGAAAAAATACACTCTATTGACCATAATGAACAGTTGATTTGTTTGCAATCTTGTAGTATTTACTATGAACAGCTTTCGTTCGTCCCAATAACTCTATTATAGTTACTACCTTGCACTGTTGCTATTATTCTACTTACTGAAAATTTATCATACTATTCTACATACTAAATATCTATCATCTAATCCTCTAGACATAAGATTTAGTTAGCCGAATAAACAATAACAAGAATTAAAAAGTAAGATTTCTTTTCGAGGAGAAACGTAGTTGTTTAATGGAAGCTCACAATTACAGCATAACAATTTTTATGCTTGAAGTTTATTAGCTGGTTTTCAAGGATGGCTTACAGCGAATAAAGGATTTAAATAAATACTACAGCGAATAAAGAACAATTTACTTCATATTTTTCATACACAGACTGACACCCACCGGAGCGAAGTATCTTAGTCCATCCTGGGGACCTTCAGATCTCTTTCGAGACCTTAATTAAAAAAAATTATCGAAAAACAAATATTGACTATCTGATTAGAGGCATCGTCGAGGTTTAGTAACATAGAAGTCGGTCGATTCGCTTACAACGCATTTTTCCGAATCTTCAATGAGTTCCTTTCATGAACGGATCAGTTTATTGGTAGTTGACACGATCTCTTTAATCATAAAAATCACGAGAAAATGGAATTCGGATATGCGTGACAAAATGAAAAATTTGCGCACGGCAGACGGCATTAGTTTGCGTGTATCGATTTGAATGTGCGAAGATGAAAAAAGTTGGAAAGCGTGAATCAAGCAAATTAAAAAAAAAACTTATCGAATTACATATTTGGTTTAAAAATAAAGCACGGCCTCAAGTTACCTTTTCAATCTCTGATCGCCATGTTTCGTAATTGATTAGATTCGATCCATTCATACGAAAAGTGGAAGTAATAGCCACAGTAAAAGGAGCGTCTGATTTTGCAGAGATATGTAAATTAATTATATCGGTCTTTGTAAAAATTTGTCTGTATTATTTTTTTTCTTAAAAATAAAACAAATAGCTATGACCGATATTTGCGAGCATGTATTTTCACTATTAAATAGAAGTACTTTTATTAATTGTAGAACTGGTAATTAGTCGGCAGATCAGATGGTAAGGCGTGCACAACTTACATTATCTATGCCTACATAAATATCCTGCAAGTGTGATAGGGAGAATTATAACTGGCTAATTATTATAAGGCAAAAAATAATTCCAAACGCACTTCGTATTTTCCACAAATTTAATTAAACACGGCCGATTTCGACCAAGACAGTCCTTCTTACTCGAAACCGGTCGTGTTTAATAAATCTGTGGAAAATACGAAGTGCGTTTGGAATTATTTATCGATTTTGTTCCACAATGTTAGGCCAGAACACCTGGAGTTTACAATATAAGGCATTTTTATGATACATTCCGTCATACATTGCATATCGTCGGGTACAATCATCCGATATGAAATCCTCTTCTTCTTTTAATTATTTTCATTCCCAACTCAAATTGTATTTAATTCACTAAATTTACTTTATTGCGTAGTGTTTAATATTCATTGTATCATTTAATCAAACCTAATTACAGATATACTTAGTTAAAAGGTCATTAATAGCGTAAATACAAGTCATGTATGTAATTTGTGGTTATAATTACCTGAGGACAATATTAATTCAAAGTTCGAGAACACCTTGTAAGACTCCTGGTAAGAACAAGAATGCTTACACGTCTCAAAAAAAACCAGTAACATGACCGGGTGAAATATCGAGAGTTTCTTGGTTTGGAAAAATAAAATACCACAGTTCAGTGCATCTGTTGCCATAGTAAATAAAATGACTTAAATGCAGATTGGCATTGATAAATGGAGCATTCGTTTCATGAGTAGTTCTATAGACGAGTGGAATTGACTTGTCACTTACAAGCTAACAATCAAGCTGTTTCGGAAAAAATGGAGCGAAGCTAATCGTATAAGATTTTCAACGAGAAAAAAGCTATTATGAGGTTCCTGAACCTACGAAGGACACCTATATCAATCGTTAACTGGCGGGATACAAAAGGGCGATTCAAATAAAATTGGCTCGGCTCGCCAGATCTTAGTCTGTATACTGTGATATATCAGCAAACGAAGGTCGTTCCGAAATAATTTTTGCGGGTCGAATCCTTCGTTAGCCAAAATGCAATTGATGCTAAGTTGCCAAGTTCAACAGTCCTAAATGAAAATTAATGAAAAGAAAGCAGAATTAAAAATACAATCAAAGCTTAACGAACTCTAAGTGTTACTTTGTATGTAACTTTCAGTTGTTGCCTCTGAGGACAATTAACACTGTTGTTAAAGGGAGGTTTATGATTACCTTCTCACCCTTTAGTGGGTTTTTATTAAAAAGAAATATAGGCCCGTGCGAATCAAGGACTACACATGGGTGACTTTTGTCACTTAATTATGGCATAATACGATAACTTTATGATTACATTTTTCAATCTAAAAACACAAAATAGCATTCTCCGGACTGCTGATAATTTACGGAGGATATTGCGAAGACTTGTGCCTCTGTTGATACCGCTCTAATCCTTGCTTTGAAATTTGACTTCTTAAGATGGATATATTGGTGTCGATCTGACAGTTAAATTTTCAATTTTCATCCCGTAGGCTGGTTGTGCACTCAACCACTCCACCATTAATCAACTAAAGCTTTGGAAGGGGATGATGACTCACCGTTAGATGAGGTAGCTACGTGGTGCCAGTATAAAATCTGGACCTCCATCTTGCTTCTCCCATGGCTTTTAGTTTTTTTACATTTTTTATGGTCCATCAAGCTAAGAGAGAACCGTTTCTTGATCCTAAGTATGAGGGAGAGTAAGGCATGAGGTTAGTCCAGTATGCACGGAAAGAATTGATACATAAACAACCTACTATTCAATTGAACTAGTAAGTACAACAAGATTCCTTCAGAAACTATTTCAGTGTATCCTCACGGCCTTTCATTCAGTTCACATACGATGAAGTACCGTGTATACCCATGTTTAAGACACACCTTGATTTTGGGACGCGAAAATTGGAATTGGACGCCGGCTTTCCCCCTTGCTTCCGTTCGCCGAGATCATTATATAAGACTCACCCAGTTTTTAGACCCGAAATTTTTAAAGAAAAAGTGCGTCCAGTACATGGAGTAATACGGTATATAGTGGATTTCCTTGAACGCATTACAAGACGCAACAAACCATTTCTCGGTTTTTATTTCTGATTGCCCCCCTAAGTAATTGTGTTTATTGAACATTCCTTGTTTTTTTTTTAATAACTCTTCATGACTCTTTCCTGACGATTTTTTTTATTACATTAGTGCATGAATCGTACTCTAGAAGCTGCCAAACGGTTACCTACGCCCCGAAATCATAGGATATTACGCCTTATCTCCGAGATGGTTGAATTTTGAAAGATTACATTTCATTGACTCAGCCTCGACGGGGAGATTCGGTGAACGCCCACTGGTTATCCCTAATCTCTACCCATCCATGGATAATCCAAGACAAAGGAGTGATGTTATTGATAGACGATTTCCTGTGCGATTATTTTTCGAGTTTGCTCTTTGAAGTTGGCTGTGTTATGAATCTTCTACATCATACACTTTGCTAATTCTATGATTTGAGGGGAATTTTGTAGATTGAGTTTGAATGAGAACATTTTTATTGAATTAATCAAGGCGATCACCTTGTGCAAAAATTACAAAGTTAGCCGGGTTTTTCCAAAATGTATGGATATTTTCCCTACTCCGAAAAATAGCAATTTCATGAAAAGCATCGGCCTGGCGCACATAAAATGGTTCCAATTAGAAATTAGGTCACTTTACAGGAAGAGGTCTCAATTTGAATTGATAGCAGATGATTTACATTTCCAAATAACCAAAAATTTGAGCGACATAGGTTTCCTATAGTGGTTCAATTATCTGGTACAATGACCTTTACTAATAATATTAAATATATAAATAATTTCTTTGATGGTTTTTGGAATGTTTCTTTTTACTTACTAATTTAACCATCAGCGGCCTACGCTATTCTTTCATGTAATAAATGAATGATGAGGAAATTACATACGATTTCTCTTCCTTCTTCTATTACCCTCAAATTAGAAATTCTCAGCGGCCTACGCTATTCTTTCATGTAATAATTGAATGATGAGGAAATTACATACGATTTCTCTTCCTTCTTCTATTACCCTCAAATTAGAAATTCTCATCCATGATGTGAGGAAACTGATAAACGTATTCCATTCACGTTAAACGTGGTTGACATCCACGAGAGTCGGAAAGTGAAGGCTGAGTCCGTTAATCTTATTTCTACCTTTCGCAAATGATTCATTATCTTCAAACCCTTGCTTAACTCTCTTGAAAATTATACCATGGAAGAGTGGATTATCTTCTGTAAAGAATGATCTTTTTGTAATATTTCACCAAAAACAGAAAGCAAGAGATGGAAATATTTCAAGGACTCCGCACGAAGGCAAAACTCTTACCCCTTTCGACTAGCTATGCGATTATTCAGAATTATCACGGCCATCGAATCCTGTAAGTCAGTTACATAAGTGCAGGTACAGATGATGAGAGCTTAATTCGCAGAATCCCACATCCCGGTACATAGGATTTTCCATGTGTCCTCTCCTGTTCAGATATTGGCCCCAATTTCACTCATCCGATGAGTAGCCCCATGAGAGCAACGTTTGCTGCGTAAATTACGAACTTTTTCCTCTTCCAAAATTTTTGGTATCGATATGACTATTACGTAACGCTTTCTTCGCTAAAACCTGCTGTTTTAGCAGAGTATTTTCAGTATTACTACATTGATCCGAATAGCATTGGATAACCTAAGGTAGGGGTGTTAGTCAGTCTTGTTTACTACCGGAGCGATTTGACTCGCAAATTGGTGAAGTAAAATAAAGAACAGAGACCTGATACACGTATATGTGAAACATATAAAGAAAGAGTATGGAAAAACAAAATGTAAACTAATCAACGGGAAAATGATAGTATAGAAATGATCATCATCATTTAAAGACAAAGCCGTGTCTCTGCAACCACACATCTCTCTCCATTGCCATTCATTTCAAATTTTTTTGTCTTAACTCCTATAGTATTTTTCATGTCACCAATGAATTTCTTTCTTGGTCTTCTTCTTCCCTTTTTACCGGTATTTTCCCCTCCATTATATTTTCCAGAAAGTTGTTATGCCTCAGAAAATGTCCAACAAATTTAGTTTTTCTTTTCTCCATCTCTTTCAGTAAGCTCCTCTCCTCTTTAATTTCCCTCAGAACTTTTACGTTACTTTTCTTGTCTATCCATTTCGTTCTTGTTAACCTTCTCCAAATCCACATCTCCATTTTAATATAAATGACATAATTTTTCTTATAGAACCCAAACTAGGTACCTAAACATCGAAATGTGAACTTAAATATTCCTTAACTTAAATATAGTATAAACACTAGTAGGATTTTCCCGATTTATTCGCCAGGATCAACTACGAAAATGATTCAAAGCGAAAGTAATTGAGGAATATAGAAAGATTTACTTAAAAACAACCGGTTATAGACGGGGCACTCCCGAGGTAACGTGTGTAAAGTAGCTGGTAGCGAACGGCTGATTGTCCTCGAAATCTTTGCCGGATTCCCTGAATGATGTACACGTATATTTCATTCTTCTATTATTTGTATGCCTTCTCCTAATGCGCTTCGCCATATCAGACCGAGCGTTGTTGACGGCAACCCAGACATCGAATTGACATCCGCAAACACCCGTTTGCAAATCATCCCCTCTATTCAAATGAAAGGCCTATTCATTATCCTTTCTGTGTCTGAATACATGTTTCAGGGGCTTCATTGCCTGTGTTTACTCAAACACTTATCTTCTTTTCCTGTATGGCGTCTATTCTCCTAAGAACAAAAGTCCTTGCTGGTGTGGTTTGGTGGTTTGTTCTGCTATACGCGCAATTCCAAGGGATCATTAAAAAAAGTCCATTGATCTTCCAATGACAACCAAACTCAAAAAGCGAACAAATTGTTTTTCTGTTTAAATCATTATTTCACGACGAATTTTTTTTAACTGTACTTACTAATGAAGGTAGTAAAGTGAAGAAATACGATTAATTGGACTCAGAATTTTAACTATACTATACCACAAGAGAATACACACACGACCAAAGTTCCGATTCAACATTCAGAATAGCATCATCTGATGATGATGCTATTCTGCTATATTGTTGATGCTATTACTAAATCCTGAATCCAACTAATTTTGTTTTCTTCCGTTCTGGCATAGCACCAAGTAAAAGCGGAAATCATCGATGTCATAAGGTAGTGAAGCTCTCCCGATACGTCTTTTTAACGAAGCAAACTATTAGAGAAATAAAATACTAAAACGAATAAAATATATCGAAATTTACGTGCTTTAGTCTCACCATTAAGGTCTACAAGTCTCGCTTGTTGCACGTATCCCACCAGTGGGCTAACATAGATCTAGACATATGCTTTTATTGTTCATGGGTCAATTTTTTCATTTCTATTTGAGATGCACCACACGACTAAACGCGTCGTAAAATCTGATAACTAAATAAAACAAATGCTCTTTCTAGAACGCAGTGATCGATAATGTAAGTATTCGCACACATGTGTGTATGTATTTAAATTTATTTTCAATTTCCACTGGGTTCAAAGCGCCATTTGCAACCATGCGATTCTTGGAAGAAGGTCATTGCGGTTTAAATCAAAGGGTAAATGCTCTGAGAAACTTTTAAAGGGGAGAATGAACTGTCTTAAAAATTAGATAATAATGCTATCTAACCACAATGGTTATGAACCATAAGAAAGAGCTGATTCGATTGAGGTATATTTTTAACGCAGCGAAACAAGTTAGATTAAAATACATGTAAACTTAATAAATTCGACGGAACTGCGATTCACTTTGTAGTATTCCATGACAGGTGTTGAAAAAATAACCACTTTTCAGAGAGAAACTGGTAAATTTAATCTAAAATTACTTTGAAAAATACTACATAAACTCACTACTTCAGACACACTACATGTTTCGACGCATAAGCGTCATTTTCAAGTGTCGAAACATGTCGTGTGTCTGATGTAGTTATGTAGTATTGTGCAAAGCAATTTTAGATTAAATTTACCAGTTTCCCTTGAAAAGTGGTTATTTTTTCAACACGGATTTAGAAAGAACCGATCATGCGAAACTTAACTAACTCTATTCGTCCATGATATCTTAAAGTCTGCCGAAAGTAAAAAGCAAGTGGACCCTATTTTCCTTGCCTTCAAGAAAGCTTTCGACATGGTCCCTCACTACAAATTAATTTACAAACTAAGATTAGCAGGTATCAACAAGCAAACAATCGAATGGATCAAGGATTTTCTACACGAGAGAGAACAGCAAGTGGTACTTGATGGCGTTAGTTCGGATAAAGTTAGTCACTTCAGGCGTACCTCAAGGCAGCGTAATCGGACCTTTACTCTTCCTCATTTATATCAATGGTCTAAGTGACAAGATTGATAGCAATGCGAGTATATTTGCAGATGATTCGGTAATATATAGAGAAATATCAAGTGACGAAGATAGTGCTTCACTCTCAAACGACTTAGCTCATATACAAATGTGGTGCGAAAAATGGCAGCTAGATCTTAATGTAGATAAATGCTCTGTAGTAAATTTCTTCGAAAGGAAACAATTGAGTCAGAACCGCCCGTACAAAATTAGTGGAACGAATTTAAATGTAGT
>KZ308156.1:1027326-1045834 GCA_000376725.2 Ladona fulva
TGTATATATTTTCTATTTCTTTTTCATATTTGCTCTACGGCAATCCCAATATATCTACGTCCTTAATTTTATAAGACACTTCACGATCAACTGCCTCGTTTTCCTACATCAGCTATCGATGGGTCTGGTTCTTCGCAGTTCTTTCTTTCTCGACTCTGTTTTCACAATCTTCGAACTTCACTAACAATTCGAGAGTCCGAATGATGATTTCATTTAAACAGCGCTTTATCGATAGCTTTAGTACCGCGCCATACCTTCTACCGTCCTTTCTCTAATAGGCCTGACCACAGTCTATCCTTTGAGGTATCAAACCTTTTGATAGGAGAATATTTTAGTGAGTCGCAAAATTAAGTAGTTCCTCACACTTTTACCATCATTAAGCACACTCTCATTTTCATAATTTAATACTTTCGTTGAATCGCAGATCACATTTAAATTATTAAACGTTTTCTCATTTAACTTAATATTTTCTTCTTTGGTAAATAAATTATTTGGTGAAGTAATAAACGCAAGGATAAAAGGAAGGATACAAAGGATTTGAAATAATTCCCTAAATAAAATTAGAACGATAGCTTATTCAATATTTAAATAATTAATTATTTAATTATTTTTTAGTGTTTTTGACCTTATTTTTATGTCCTTTTAATTGTTTATATGTTTACATAGCTTTACTTTCATTTTTCGTGTGTTTTGTGTATTTTACTATAGCATATGTAATTAGGGGTTTGTGTATATGCTTAATAAATAATAATTATTAAAACGTTCGTTATCTGCGTCTACGAGCAAAACTATTCCTTGTCCGCCGCAGGGAATATGTAAAGGTGCCGCATTACTTGAATTTTTCAATAATTCAATCCACGTATCTACGTCATACTTCATTACAATACATAACAAGAACTACATAACTAGATATAAACGTAAATACTTTATAACCTATCCAATATCTAACCTACTAGAAAACATGGAGATTGTTTATTTCCGGAAAATAAGATTCTGACGGATGAGAACGTCTTTCCCAAACCTTCACCCCTTCTCACCCTTCCAAACAAACTATTTGCCCCCTCACCCTTCCTCTAACCCTCATCCTCCTTTCCTGCGAATTTGATGCACTGTCAAATACTTTCGCCTGATGATGCTAGCGAAACATGTCCCGGTATTAAATTTTCTGCGAAATTGTACCAGGACGTTTTCTCACAATCTTTATAAATTAACTTTTTCGTGGGTGATACGTTGTATGATGGAAGTTGGTATTTAATTACATTTTTAGATAATATTTTCCCCTAGTGTTTTCGATTTGATAAACACGATCTTTTCCTCTTTCAGTTTATAGAAATAATCATTCTTTAATTTCAAAGTCACCTATTAACATTACAAGATTTTGCAGGTTTTTCACACTTCCTTCGTGTGGGTGTTTTCCTAATGTAGATTCCCCCCCCCCAAGCTCTTGACTTGGGTTTTTTATCCACTCATAGTTTCTTTCTCATTTTATCTTTTTTGCTACTCTAACCTGCCCTTTCATTACGATTAAATGGGTTACGTTACGAGGTTAAATTTAAAAGAGGAGATCATAATCCAAATCACCCAATAAAGACGATTCTGTTCTATTCAATCATTACCTGACATACGGCTACGTGTTTTTAGTGAATGGTTAGCGTCGCAAGATTTCAGATAATTTAGTACATTAATCAGTATTATTAATTAGTAGTATTTTAGTATTTTAATCGTGGAAGCGCGGATTTGAGGAAGTTGAACAGATTTGGAGTTGTAATGATAAAGGATTCTGGTATGTAACTAACTTACCCAGTGAAAAAGATAAGAATTGAAACTGTTGAGAGGAAATTTCTTCGTCGGGTAGAAATATAAAAACCAGCTGGGATTTTGCAACCAATAGCGTCCACATTTATACATTTGGAATTAAAATGAGGCGGAAAATTCCTTATTTGTTCTGCGAAATCTCTTATATAAGTACCTGAGAATATATTCTATATACTCCGCATCGATACAATGTTACGGCTAACGAAGAAAATTCTTTCCGGAATCACTTACGTTACTCTAAGCAGTTCTGATCTGGGACGTGATTTTGAGCAATCTAAATCGTAAATTATGCACATACACTGCCAATAAATACCTCTCTATTCATACTGAACAAGAAATGGTAGCCTCCAATACTTTCCGGCCGTTTTCGATAGTTAGTTCACTCGTACATGGACGGCCGTACAACGAAATGTTTGTTAGCCGAACCAGTGCTCGTTAGCCGAGTCTAAGAAACAAAAAACATTCCTCGTAGTCCGAAGGTATACGCAGAATTATTCATTTAATGGTATTATCGGAATGTATCATACATCCTCATATTAGGAATACCAATTATAAATTTTAATGCGAATAAATAACATGAAACACCCAGTATTAGCTTACATCACGGGAGACTTTTAGAGGAAGAAAATGACTAGGATAAAGGATTTATATCCTTGCAGGAGGTGATATACAAGGCTACGCACGAGTAATTGTCCTTGGACCCCTACCTTTCTTAATATTTATAAATAACCAACCGCTCCTAACGCAGTAGACTGTAACATTATTTGCGGATGACTGCGAACAAAACTTGAGGAAACTCGTAAGGTATTTGCAATCCGATTTAGATGAACGAATAAAAGAGGCCGAAAATACTATTTTTGAATTGTACTTATAACATGCGCCTCAGCCGAGCTTAGTAATATAGGAAGAAATTAAGCGCTTAACTGGAAGAGAAATCCCAAAATGATACAATTTATGATGATGAAACAATTTGTTTTGTCGATGTAATGACATTGACGGGATGATGAAAATATACGCGAAAAGCATTTTTCATACAAATTCGAACTTCTTATTGTTCTCAAGAAACGTCAACATTTCAGAAAATACGGTATAAAAATGCCAAAAGAAAAGAAAGGAACACGGCTGTTAAATGAATTAGAGGTTTAAAAACAGGTTAAAATTAGAGGTTTAAAAACACTCCAGGCAGGCGGAACTCGCGATCAGAGACAAACGGGAATCTCCGAATTACAGATTTCTGGGAAATCCCTACGCGCATTTCGGAGACAATGCCTCCATCGTAAGGGGCTGCACATTCCTATTGTGGAAGATCCCAATGCGCATTTCAGAGAAATTCCTCCATCATAAGGGGTTGCGCATTATTATCGTGGAATATCCCAATGCGCATTTCAGAGACAATGCCTCCATCATCAGGGGATACACATTCCTATTGTTATCCTTGATGATGGAGGCATTTTCTCTGAAATGCGCATTGGGATTACCCAGAAATCGGTAATCCGGATCTTCCCATTAGTTTCTAAACGTGAGTTCGAGTGCCAACATGCGACTCACGGAGTGTTTTTAAACCTCTAATTATTACAGTATGAAACTGTTGTGACTTATTCTTCTGTATTATCGCCTTAAAAAATAACTTTGGATTTATGGCAGCAACCGTGTCAACATTTTATTAAGGAAAAATTGAAATATTTTATAACACTTCCGTTACAGATGATAAGGAAACTAAAAAGAAAAAAAATAAATTCACAGTGATAGGCGAAGTCTTGTGGAAGTCCATCATATAGACCGAAGAGAAGCTTTGTATGTACTTTTTCTACAACAATTTCTTTAACTTCGACGAATAATCATTATCGTCATATGACAATGACGATTATTCGTCGAAAACAGATCGTGTTTTTTCATTATAGAAATTGTTGCGGAGAAAGTAACACGCCTCTCTTCATCCAAAATAAAAAAATTACTCGAAAAAGTTTGATCAAAGATCCGTTTCCCACAACTTTTATTTACCAATCTCATAAAAAGCCTTTCTCGCAGTCTTACTTTCACCATATTATTGTCAGTTATGATCTGTTTCTCGTTTATTTGCGCTATCATTGTTTGCTTTCGCATTCTCATAACAGTTGAAAAAAAATTGCGAAAATGATTTCCTTTCTTTTCTTTTGCAATACAGCTTATCTCATTAGCAACAACACGTTCCAGCATAAGAAACTCTGTATTCTGCAACATGTTCTACAAGAATAGTACAACAGCCTTCAATCGACTCGGAAAGAATATGTCCACTTTCATTTATTACTACGTTGATTTTACCGTATGTTCATTGAATGCGAATATTTTAATAATATTAGGAAAGAAAAGGGTTAAAATTATAAAATTTACCCCTCAGTTCTTCTCTACGAATGTCTTTCAACATTATTCACTTTAGGAAACATGTGAGACTTCGAATTTCACAATCTTCTCTATGAATAACACCATTTTGAAGATAGCAGCGTCATTACAGAGTCAAAGCAAACCCTCCTCCCTCCAAGAAAAAAGTCGAGGAAGATTTCATTCCCACCATAGCACATTGTGCGATGATAACTTTGCTTTATTTTCAGGAGTATTTCATATTATGTTTTACAGATTCCAAAGGTATAACTTTAAAAAAATCGGAAGTTTTAAATTACAATTGGAAATTCTGGCATTGGGAATAATTCGGGGGTAAAATTTTAATCATGTAAAATTTTGTGAATTTTATTAAATTCGTGAGAAAAGAAAACCATTCTCCGAATATCACAGGGAAATTAACCAGGTAACTTGGTAACCAAGGTAAACCATCACTGGGCAAAAAAAACTAATTACAATTGTACAATACAATCCAAAAAAGTTGTAACTCTGATCAAAGGGTAACTGATTATAGGTAATGATTTTAATTTTTTGTGACTTTTTTTTAAATGTGCCCGATTGATGTTTTACTTGCTCAAAGTATTAATGAAAGTAATAAAAACACAAGCAATTATAATAAAAAATTATCAAGGCAATATTAAATAAGTAGTGAAATTCACATTCCGCCATAAACCGAAATCCCTTTGACGCAGTTGCCAATTTGAATTCCGGCTTATCATCCGCGAGCAGAGGAGTTTCTGCGCATCTGTTTCGGCACACAATGCGATTACGAGAATTAGGACATCGCCATGCATTTCGACTTCCTTTCATCCCCAAGATAGCAAATCCATGTGCCTTTGATAAGAAAGGATCTATTTTCAGGGGGTAAATGGCTCACACTTTTGGTAAATACAAAGAGCGCCGTAGAAAATAAAGATTTTCTCGGTTGTTTACCGTCTATCAGTTTCCAAGCAGTGAACTCGCTTTCCAGTGTTCCGAGAGTACCCCGAACTAAACGGATTTTCCTCAAGAGACAGAAATAGAGCGAATCGTACGTCCTTTTCAACTTTTCGCTTTCGATTAAATGCATACCTTTCACTTCGAGATTGACGTGCGCAATTTTCATTTCTATATTAGGAAATTATCAACAACTATTTAATTATTCATTTAATTGATTGGCATCGAAAACAGGAAGCATTCTATTAACGAGCAATTGATTCAAAATAAAGCAATTATTTTGATTAGGCGAATGAAATAGAAGAAACACTGACGATATTCAATAGATAATTGATTAATCATTCAGATTTATTTAAATGATTTAAAGGCCTAAATAAAATAGTGGATCACATATTTTATATTACTTAATTTTGCGTTGCAATTTGGTTCTCTGACCATGTGGCGAAACTGTAGGGAGCATAACATTAATTTTGAAGATTGCCTGGAATTTACCAAAGACGAGAGGGAAATTTCTCCAAAAACCTCCCGTAGGAGGAAAACTTTCGTCCGGGAAGGTACTTGTACCCTGGACCCTTTAGGTTATCGATATAAATCTCATTATATACCCTTTGGAAGTGAGACTTGGGTGTTAAATGCAGCAATAACGCATTTAGTACATTTTGTTTCAACATCAGTTATATTAAAGAATTCTAAACATAAATAAATCTTTTACTAAGCGAAATGATTACAGATAGAATTCGTTTAAACGTTTTTAAGAATTTAAATCGCCAAGATACGGAGATACTTATGTATTATTAAACTTTATTACAATGTATTTTCAAGTTATAAAATGCGAAATTACTTCTAAGTAAAATACATTACGTTTAATGATTAAGCAATGAAAATAATAGACCAAGACCAACAACCGACGAAGAATATTATCAAACCTAATAAATCTCTTATATGTAAGTTCCTACGATTAGCTCAAACCGGAATATTGAATGCATATCCATTCGGAAAGTACTCAAATGCAGAGATAATACTCATTCTACGACCACCGCAATCCGAACAGTGAATGAGTAATGGATAAGTACCGAAGTAACTATTCATCCAACGATACCTACAGTCATCGTGATCATCGAACAAGTAACGAATACCTGAGTAACTACTCGAAACTAACGAGTACCTACTGGAAAAGTAACGATTACTAACGATTACAGGAAAGTACCGATAGAGCCCACCACTAATGATGATGATATAACCTTAGGTGTATATTGAGCTATCCGCCTTTTTTCGATCACCTTTATTGATGGAATATCCCAAGGAAGAATGGACTTGAAAAAACATTCCCGGTCCCGTCAGACTTTTTTCAAGTCCATTCTTCCTTGGGATTTTTCCTGGGTGCGCACCATCTTGCGCAAAGTCACCCTTACCCATTTTCCTGTGATGGAATATCATTTATTTTTCTATAAACATGGCATAATGGCTGTGATAATATGGAAGCTGATGAGGTATGGGTGATGCTGATCGATGGCGTTAATTTTAATCGTATGCTATGATAAATATTATTCATAGGGTCATTATGGTTTTACGTTGACTTTTCCACTCATACCGTCCAGGTTCAGCGAAGTAAACCTCATTCCTCATCTTGCTTAGCGATACTCACTTCGTCTCCAGAGCTTTTGCTAATACTGATCAGACTCAGATAATGAGAATCTCCTGAATTAGAAGAATTTCATGAAATTTTATCAGTGCATCTTTTACACCAAGACGAAATAATTCCCTCGTCTATTGTTTAATAGTACCTTTGAAGACATTGGAAAAACTGTCACAAATAGAAATTCTAAGGCCCTTGCCAATTTCAGCACATCCATGGCGCAACCAGCATACGAAAAGTTTGCACTGCTGGGTCCTTAGAATTTTATTCCTATTTTCGGAATTCATTACAATTACGTCGACGGATGTCACGAACATCATGTAATTTGTAATAGGCGTAAATATCACTCTGTAGTTTGTTGAATAAAATACGTTCTTGACCCGCAATTTTATTTTCGCATCAAAGAATCGACGGTGTAACCTTGGGTGAAACCTGACCCAATCAGGTTCTTTCTCTTGGGGTTGATATCGAAGTCCACACGATCACTTCGCTCAGTTTCCAAGTATCTGTTCATCCGACGACAATGCCGTGGCTCGCTCCTGCACGATTGGCCAACAGAGGTAAGACTAATTACCGTGCCAAATTCGAGTTTTGTTCTGAATGGGCGGTTCGCCTGCTTGTCTTTCTTCTCGGGCATTTTAACTTTGCGATGAGTTCATTACGACTTGAAAGAATGTGAGCTGAGATTCCGTGTGATTAGCAAGTTCCTATTTTCGTGATATTGAGAACAGTTAGGTGACGTACCCGAGGTGACAGCAAGTGATATTAGGCGATAAATTCAAATGAGAAATTAACCTCGATTTAGTTGTAATAGGCCATGTTAGTGCAAGTAACGGCCCAGACTGCAGGCGAAGGCTAGTAAGATTTTTAATTAAAGTTATTAAGTCAGACATAAAATCCGGTAAGGGCAATATTCTGTTTCCGAGATATAAAATTTTTTATGGGTTTTTCGAGGAAAATGGAGATTTTTCACGGCTAAATTCTTTCAGGGTCGGCAATTATTTTTAAAGTCTCCTATCATGGTAAATACAATAACACTAATTTCGTCTTTAGGCGTATTTTAGTCAATGTTGACCATTCTTACAAGGAACCCGTGTTATGCAAAATATTTAATTTAAAAATTTTAGTATCATCGTTATCAGGCAATGATTTACTTGGTGTATCGCTGGGGATATTATATATATATANATATGCAATATTTTAGCCTATTTTGTCGTCACAAATCATAAAAAAGTTACATAATTATTAGCCTTCTATATTAACCTCCTTATTAAATCAGTTTCATTGAGTCAGATGCATTGATTGATGGAGATCGGTATTTACTTCATAAAAAAGATACCTAGCCCTTAGCGCTTTTATTTGATAAATACCAGCTATATCTGATAACAGCTTACGAATGCTAAGTTGTACCCCACGATGTTTTGGTTGGTGGGAAAATTTTCCGTGCTAATAAAGGTTAAATAAGCTAATCATTACCTCTAATTAATCTTTATTTATGCATGAACGACTCATCACATTGAATAAAGAGATCTATTAAATGAAACATCTCGGTATTAATGAGGTGCCACTCGAATATGGAAAATTTTACAGTCGAGGAGAATTGAAGAAAGGTAAACAGAGTGGAGATCATACCGAAATGTCAAATAGTCGAGTGTCAGAGCCGTGTCCGATGTTTTACGACGCCAACCAGAGCGTCACGAGTGATATATAGGTAAACACGCGTTGCTAAGTGAATGGAAGTGTTTGGAGTCAAGACCGGTGTGCCGCGCGAAAAGGCCCACGCCCTTCCGACTCAACAACTGCTTGGCGAAAAAGACCGACCTTGACCCTATTCGCTCCCCAACCTCAAGTCCCACTTTTGATAATCCGTTAGTCTGATGACTCGCTCCTCCGCCACTTTCCTCCTGTTGTGTTCCCCTCCCTCCTTGCATCCCTCGCCCCAATCACCTCCCTTTCGCTTGTGCCCCGCGGGGAAGTTACGCACCCAAAGGGAGTGCGAGAATATCACAGGCCGATGACTGCAAGTTTTCCGCCAACGCGGTTGAAGACTCGTTCTGGAATTTGTCTTGTTTTTGCCAGCGCGACCCAAAACTGTTTCGCTCGAGAAAGGGAAAAGGAGAAAGGTCGGTTCCTTTCTCTGCGAGCTCTTCGGGGCCAACACGTGGAACAACATATCTGGCGATTTTTAACGCGTATAACGGACAGCATATTTACCACGCACAATATAAGTAAGCTGTTATTGAAGAAGTTTCCGTGAATTCTTTTAGTGCAAATTTTTAATATTCGTTCCTATACCAATTTTTTTATTAATGACTTTAACATTTTAGCAAAGCGATGATTTGAGAGATTCAAATAATGTCTTAGAATTAAAAAAATAATGGTTTCTGGAGTTATTTAGCGGAAATTCTTCATTTTGTCAGAGAAATATAACATCACTTTGTCAATTGTCAGACAACGAAACCTGGGTCGTAAATAAATCTTAATAAGTGGAATTTAAAAAGTGAAGTCTTAGAATATCAATATTAAGCAATTGCATTGCTTTTAGATAATCTCAGAGAAATAAAACATCACTTTGTCAATTCGGTGCAAAATCATCAGACCTGATGATGCTGCAGACAACGAAACCTGAGTCGTAAATAAATCTTAATAAGTGGAATTTAAAAAGTGAAGTCTTAGAATATCAATATTAAGCAATTGCATTGCTTTTAGATAATCTCAGGTAATCTTAGATAGGTTTCACCGTATATAAACCACTCAATTATGACAACATAATATTGACGGTTCAAGAAACTTACATTGTGAATCCTTCGAAAAGGTTTACATAATATGTCATAAGTAAACACGTTAACAATTATTGTTATCACAATCCTACAAGAAATAATAATGCTTCATACGAAAATTGCCCTCCTTAATTTTCTCACCGACGATATTGGGCTGAGATTTTGTTCCTTTTGAGTATCTACGACCATATTCAGGAAATAAATTGATCTCTAAGTAGCTGATACAATATCGGAAGAAAAACTAAGTGAGCAATTTCTAGATGACTGCCGATATTTCCTTTGCTTAGAGTTATGTTAAGAGTGAACATTTTTCCCCTAAGCCGGTAATACGAAAATACCACCGCTAATACTCCTAAAAATACTTTCTTCCACTTCTTGAGGTTCTTTCTGTAGGAGATTCGGAGAAAATATAATTTAGGGATTCCTATGTTTCCGGCCGTGGTGGCGGAGTGGTTAGCGTGCTCCTACACAAAAGTCCCGGATTCGAGGACCCGGATATTTCCCGCTTGGAATGGTTGTGCGAATAATTAAACAATAATATTGATTGATGCTAATGTAATCGGGGTCTTCCTGTTTCCATATAAGAAGTTTTTATTAGTCTCCTCGCTTTTCCATTTGCAATTTATCTGCTGTAATTTTACATTATTACTTACCGGTTTCCGCAACGTTTTTTCGTCTTTTCGGCTTTAATTTTCCTGATTAATTAAAGGGAAATTTCTTGATTGAGGATAAAATTTTCCGTGAGAATCAGTTGCAGTAATTAAATTTTAAAGAAAGGACTACAAAGAATATTATAATGATATTAATAATGCGATTTTATTAGGGCGAGATTGAGAATATCAAGTTTCTTCTTACATCTAACCCTTCGTGTAATGAAGTAAAAAGAGGGAGCTTAAAGAAAGAGCATAGAAGAAAACTATTTTGTGGGTTTAAAAACCTAAGTTAGAACTTAGGAAAAAATACACCACAGCAGGAAAATACCCACAAGAAGGGGAGTGTGAAAAACCTGCGAAACCTATTGATAGTGAACTAAGATTTGGGGAAAAGACAGGTTAAATCACATCTGAAAGAACAAGAAAAATGGTACATATACATTGTATCATATCAAGACATTGCAACTAGAAATAAATATCGTAGAAATCAGAAAAAATCATGATAAACAAATGCAACTGTTTCAAAAGAGGTTAGTACGAAGATTGCAATAAAAGTTCTTAGTGCGTAGATAAGAAAATTTAAATGAATGTCATATGAATAAAGAGAAATATGATAGATACTTCGCTGGAAAAGCCCAATTCACAACCCAGCGTAATTCTGCTGACACAGAAATAATACATACCTATACTTCGAACAAAATCAACAAACGCACTGTCTCGAAATTTATCAAGTAATCGCAGCCTTTCGCACACGAGTTTATTCCTGCAAGCTACTGCAAACATTCAGGAGGGATGGCACTGATTTCCGATAAATTAGTTAAAAAATTAATCACAAAAAATAAAAGAAAACCTTTAGCGAATAAATTCAATGAAAACGGTAGCGCTGATTAAATTCAGCGTGAACTTCGGTTAGGTTAAACTCAAATGAGTAAGGTATGAAGGAAAAACACACCGCTCCCAACAAAGCAGAGGTGAAAACAAAAGCAAAGCAGTTGCTCTCGTATGTCTTACAACTGATGCCGACGAGATTGTGCCGGCTTTCACGTTATTCACGTGCACGTACGTACCACGTATGTGGATGTTAGTAAATAATTTAAATAATTTTCAAGGTTAATGAGAAAGCGTGCGCTCCGAGCAGTTTGCCTCATTTTAATTCGAGGAACTTGAGACAGACGCCTTGGCATACTTATACCGTTCATTCTAGGTATTGCTGCCGTCGTATAACCATAAAATTCAGAAGGAATGCGCAGCTTCATTTGCATATTCCAAGAGACAATAGGGGATTTCAACAGATAAATCTAAACATAAATCAAGCTGAACGTTCTAACTGCTAAAAGCAGTCGGCATTGGCTTTGATTCAAACACCATAAGTTTTAGAATCACAATTATTGACCGTTTAAAGGTATTAGTCAGCCAGAAATATATATCCACCGATTTTACTTCCTCGAAGGACAATAGATCCCTTTTGCGTTAAATTTACTCCAAAAAAGTGCTTGAAGTACGTGGTATTTCTTTGATAATAGTCAGCAGTGCTAGTGTTACCAGTCATCTGTTTCCTGGTCCTATGCTGAATAGAGGAAAACGCATTTTTTTCATTCGAAACCTATTTACAATTATTATTATTGCGGGCAGGCTGTATGCCAGGTGGCATATCCCGCAAAAAAAACGTAGTGCTCGACGATATCGAGATTGAAACTTTTCAGAATTCCGCTAAGAATTCTTTGTTAAAACTCTATCCTGATTAATATCTATTAAAAAAGTTGGGTATGACCAGTTGCGTATCCATTTATCATAATTCCATCCTGATTGACAGGAGCGTTTACCAAATTTGACTATCGATGTCGAGCTAAATTTATTCACAAACAAGAGTACGTTTGGAATTTGAAAGGAGAATTAACGGTTACGAGATGGTAGTATTTTTTCTTACGATTTTCATGGCTTAAAGCTGAATTATACAAAAGATTTATGAATGTTGATTTTATTATGACAACTGACAAAATAGTCTTTCAGAAATTTAATTATGGGCCATTGTATAGCAAATTTATCCGTCATCAATCAAGCCATTCACTGTTCGTAATTATATTATTAAACACACTCTGACTTAGGAAGACCAGATGTATACTGTAACAGATATATTCTTAGAAGTAAATGATGGGACTCCCGGATGGCCAAGTGGACAACGCGTTCTACTTTGGTGAAAGAGATCCCGGGTTCGATTCCCGGCGGGGGCCAATGTGCGAAATTACCTTAGATATCGAACATAAGTACTTTTAACAGTATTACTACTACTATAGATTGTGTTCCGTCATGCTTGACGGGGGCGTTTACTAGTATATAAACATAAAATAATTTATACATTAGAAACACAAAAATAATAATACATTGCAAGTAGTCATCTTTTTCTGAATAATTCCGAGTTCATGACTTAGGTCACATAAATAAAGTTGGATAAATATAGGTTTAAAGCAAAAGTACAATTATATTTTAATGAAGAATGTGATGATCTAGAACTTTGGAATAAATGAAAAGGTCGCCTTTCCGTTGATTCTACCATTTACATCTAGAAATTGTATCAATTTGTCTGTTTGCCCTTCTTATTTTTAAAAGATGTTTTAAAATATGAATAGATGAGAATGTATTTCGCCCTGTGTGCTTGTCATTTGATTGGATAATTGGAACGGGACGAATGGGTAGGTACTCGAAAAATATATTTGAATGGTTTGTCTGATTATGTTCCACGACGAGCGAAAGATGACGACAGAAAGCGCAGGAATTTTTTTTTTTTTTTTGAGGAGTTGACAGCTGTTTCATGAGGTTTACCAGCTCGAAATTCGAACGTGATTGTTCAGGAAGATGACCAAGAATAATGAGTCAAAAGAGCAATCACATGCAATTGATGTAGCAGGAAGCAGGTGGTTTAGGACCAAATGACCTCGGTCTCCCGAAGACGAAATTAACTACTTGCAGTTCGAAAATTACTATGAGAGGCCACAGTGAACCAGCCGGTGTTAGACAAGTCGCGTTAAAGTTGACGAAAGCCCTTGGTAACAAGTTTGTAGTCAAAGGAATATCTCAACTCTGAAAATATCTTTAGCAGAAAATCGTAAAAACAATAAATCGAGTAGTTATCTTGGAGGCAATCAGAAAAAATAATTTTTAAGCAAAACAAACGTACGTATTTCAAATGTTTCAAAGAATACGTCCAGACATCATGGATGTAGAGTTATAGATTGTTTTTCTCATTAGGAATGTATATTCAATTTCTGGAAAGCAAAGGTACACAGTAATATTGAAATATTTTGTTCTACCTAGCCAGACACTTACGGGACATGATTTCATTAACATGGAAGAAAGAATAATCATTTGTCCAAGAAATGTGGAAGGCAATGAGTGATGTAATCGATAATTGAAGTCGAATGAAGCAGACCGAAATTCATCTTGGATATAAATAGAAATTTAAAAATATCTTATCAGAATTGCACCTGAGAGGAAAAAGTATACACCCTTTCTCTCCCTAATGGATTTCCGTATTTCAGCAACCATAGATGCCAATTTGTTTTTGAAGTCAATGAAATAAAATACCTTAAATTTGCTTCTATAAATTGAGTATCAGATCAGAAATTACACAAATTAAGTTTTTATTAGGAGTAGTAGTAATATTAAAAGCGCTTCGACAGCTAAAGTAATTTCGCACGTGAGCTCCCACAGGGAATCAAACCCGGAACCGCATCCACCGAAGTCGAACGAGTTGCTCATATAACTATTCCGAGGCCCATTTGTCTGTAGGAATATGATGTCTTTATCAACTGAAAGAAATGCTATTTTACTTTCAAAATTAATCGAACATACTACGTTAAGGGTGGGTATAGGAGGGTCGCTGTGACAGAACAAGCTCCTTAGAGCGAGAGATGTTGCTAAAACAGATTTAGCGACAAAATCATCGCTAAATAGGCAACTATGTCGGTAACCTTCGTAGATTTTATTCATTTAATTATACCAGTTGGTTACAATATTTCTAATAATCATCGATAAAAAGTATTCCAGCGGTAAATATTGACACTACAGGACAAAAAGGTAATTTTATTACCAAAGATTACATCGTTACGAAGTAAGCTAAGTAAATATTTATGTTGCTACCTATAGCATTAATGGTACATACTAAAACAACTGCTCCGACACTTTTACTATTCACAACGGCCGCTGAGTCGGCGGCGACTACGGTAATTACTGAATTGTTAATTATATAAGCTTCAGTAATTACGAAGATGAGCAAGAAACATTTATATTACACAGATATGTACTTTTTCCACGGCAGAAAAAGTACATATCTGTGTAATATCATGAATTTCCACTATATCACGACCTCCGTAGATTTTATAAGAAACATTTCATTAATTTCGAAACAAATGACAAATTAATGAAATATTCGACCGCGAAATGAAAAGCATTTCAAGAGTGAGACAGATCACAGGTTTAGCCGTCGAATAAATCAAATGCGATGGAAATCAGCTCCCATTTACGTATTTTAATGAATGAAATAATGAAAACCTTGGGCTTTGGAAAATAAGAAATTGCGCGTTGCCTTAAAAGAACTTATCACCGACTCCTGGTTTCCAAACCTCGTCTTCCCAAAGTGGAAAATAGTTCCCATGGGGATATAAAATGGGGCTTCGATGTATACATCTAACACTGTTTACAGCGCAGGAAATGTTTCCGTATTATTTACTGCATGGACATTTAGTAAGTAGTGAAGAACTGCTTTAACTTGCACAAATGTGTTTACTTCAGCTTATCACTAGCGGTGTTTGACATTAGCCACCAATTTAGGCAGTAAAACTGGGAATATACAATCCCAATCTCTGACAGATGACACCTGGGTCGAAGATTTTGATGCAAAAATTATAAATTATTTGAAAATTCATAAAGATATTACATCGAAATCTCTAATTTTTTAAGAAAAGGGCAACACCCTGAATAATTGGCTATCTCTGTATCCGTTCTCTTTCCGTCAATTCTAATGTGTTCTCTTCTCATGCTGACTCAGGAACTTAAGCAGTTTTCTTTTAAGAGGATTTTAAATAAAGAGAGTGAGGTTTTCTCCTCCAACGGATTATTTCAAGCGATTTTGTGAGGGAATTGATGTTGATTAAATATCAAGATACATTTTTCTTTGATAACTATAGATTTTACATGAAATTAAGTATCCAGATTCTTTTTTCTATCCATGAAGAAACTTTGAAAAATATTGAATTCTGAATAATTTAATGGTTTAATTTATATTTATTCGTGGGACCTGGGTTCGAATCCCAGTCATGTCACTATTTTTCAAACCTGTTATTCCTTTAATTTATATAATTAAACGAACATTATTTAGACACGCGTTGGACGGTAGATGCCGTAATTAACTGGTAATCCATATTATAGTGTATGAATAAAGAATTTTTTATATGTTCTTTAAACCACAAAACAAATATTTTAGTGATTAAAATAAAAATCTTAAAACTCTTCATTCCGGGCCTTGTGACGAAGCAACGCCCCGAAACCTAGGTCGCAGTTTGTTTTTAAAATTTTTGTTTCGTGATTTGAAGTATAAATTGAAGATTCTTTGTTCATATACTCTTAAGACAAGTTTTGAAAGAATCGGAAAGAATTTTTCACTACGTTTATCTGGCGGAATGGAGTGAAAGCGACTTAGAATTACTGGAGTGATAAAAGGTGTGAGATGCCACTAGGACTAGAGAGATTTTAAACTTTTACGCCGATTAACAACAACATTCGGAAATTTAAAAAAAGCTCACCAGACTGACATGTCTCTCATGCATTTCTTAATGAAATTGCCTAGTCAGTTTCCTTGCAATTGACTATTATACATCTCGGAAAAGCCGAGACTCGCAAAAAGTGCCGTTTTTTTTGGTACCTTGGTTTAAATATTTCTTCGCGGTAAATTTAGTTCTTCATTGCCATCAACAAAAAAACTTCCAGGGAAAGAATATAGAATTAGCTTTACTTTGGTATAAAAATTGTTCGTATGCGTTGTGTACTAAGCTCGCATTAAGAAAGTTCAGGAGCACATAATTAAAAATCCGATAGTATATGCTTGTCGTTGAAGACTATCGTCGATAGAGATAGAAAGAAAAAATAACATACATGGAGATAGCGGAGGAGAAACTTAAAAGGAGGCAGTGGAGGAACATGGATTGAAAAGAGCCAAGGAAAGAGAAAAGGAAATAGAGAATGAATGTCATCGCGAGAGAAAGGTGATAAAAGGCTGGGGAATAGGACGTGGGCGGTAGAGATGGGAGGGGCCGGATGCGAATCGGGAGAACTAGGTCTTTGTTTTTGTAGGCGAGTGTTTTTTCCGCGATGCTCAGCAGTGAAAGTCGTTCGGCCCCGACCCAAAGGACTACCGCCTAAACATAACTTTTTCCTATTCCCATGGCTATCGCCTCGAGATGATTTCGAACAGAAACCCATAATGCGGCCTTTCAAGCCCTCCTTGTATTGATTTTTGTCTCACCGTGGGTTTCGATAATGAGGTTGACGTGCGGTTAACGTTTCACGAAAGTACTCGTGGTCTTTGAGGCGTAAAGACAAATTCCGTTCCACGTAAATGGAAAGTACACTGCTCTTAAACCACATTCATATCAATCTTGGTATCATAATGCGTACTTAAAATGGAATTTTACAGAAGTCCACACATTAGGGCCTGGTATTATAATGCTTCGTCAGAGCTAAAGGAAATATTAGGGTCAGTTTCCTATATATTTGATGGATTAGCATGGATGTTAACGACAATCTACGTATTAGCTCTAACAGAACTTTATAACACCAGACCCTAAGGTGAACTTTAGCTTTTAGTTATTTCTTTATATCCCAATGTCCCCACAAACGTCCGTTTACTGGACCATTGCAGTGGTGGGCTTCAAACAATAGCAAAGGACGAACACACACATACATTCCCTAACAGGAAATATCCGACTAGCCGGGATTCGAACCCAGCACGCTAACCACCGCCGCGGGTGATAAATTCCGATAAGTTAAATTCCATTTTAAGTATATATTATAGTACCGAGCCTTAGTGTTTATCGATATATATTTTGCTATCATTAATCTTAATACACATTCAAATATATCTCAATATTCGTATTCAAATGAATAGACGAAAGAATATGTTGTAGGAAAACGGAATTTTTATACTTGACTATCTTCTAATGTGAAAATTGAAACTGCTTTATGTAAGCCCTTTCTGCTACAAAGCGAAAAGCTTCGTCATTGATGTATTTATAGAGCCTTATATAAGGTTGGATGAAGGATATAAATCAAATCAAAGCTGGATATCAAAGCTGCTATTCTTTTGAGTCAACATATACCCTAAGGAACTCTGTTTTTCGCTTATGATAAAAGATCTAAAAACGTATCTCTATCAATCAAATGATTTTTGTCTCTGCTCGTAATCACAAAAACCACACAAAAGGGAGTCAGCGTAATAAGATTGTATTTCTCCATTTAATTTTCCATCTAAATCGGCCACATTATATTCATTAAACAGGTTTCATGACCTCTGCACTTAAATTTAGCGTCAGGAAACCCCCTCTAAAGCGGCATTCCCCGTGATTCCATCATCATTACCGCAAGGAGGACAACTTTCGAAGCAGAACTAGAACATCTTGATCCATACGAATTAAAAAAAAACTGTTGAATTCGCTGGAACTGAATCATGTCTTTTACGAAAAACTCCAAAGCTTATGGCGAACGAGAAAGTCTTCCAAGAGGAATCAATGTTACAACGAAAGACTAGGGAAAAGTTTTTTCATTTGATGCTCGAGGATTCATACACATGTGTTCGAATACCCTCAATTCAATGCTCAACTCTTACGTAGCACTATTGAGAGTGAACTGTTTCTGTGTTTCTTCATAACAACAATACTGAATTTACGTATTCCAGGGCTACCTCCGGTTCACGTTCATAAGCGAATTTTCAATTCCATGGACCCAGTATCTAATTCTTTCCTGAGGTGTTCTTCGTTAGAAATGGATAAATTGATAACTGAAGTAAGAATAGATATTTTGGAGAAACCTAGACGAAGAAGTTGGATAATATACCCGCCTACAATATCATTTCAATAAAACAAATATAGTCTAGAAAGGATCTGGTGCTTTCCTGTTGTATATCGAGAATAAATCGTGAATATAAGCCTATATAATCGTTTATTTATACAGGGTTTCACAGGCATCACTTCATTCCTGAAGATGGTTCCGGAGGAACCAACCGATAGGTCGAGAGACATCCAAGAAACTACCCGGCTGTCAAC